>JAINUV010001049.1:0-48453 GCA_020205505.1 Panax japonicus
TCCAGTTAACACTCTTCAAGATCGTAGTGTTGTCTCTATCTGTCTACTAAACACTACGATCAAGTCCAAGAAGATATGCATCAGAATCGTAGAGTTCGGACGTCTGAAGGATGAAGCATTGACAACGGTTCAATCTGAAGATTGATGGTCGAAAAGAGCTTATTGAGAGCATCGATGCAAAAGGACAACCTCTGATCGAGAAATCAGAAGGAGGAAATAAAGTTGACTACCTACCCGAGACATCAAAGTGACATCTTTGATAGGGTAGGTGAAACAGTAGACTGCAGTATCAGAAAGTTAGAAAAGGGGATGTCATGTAACATCTGCAGTCTACACCAAATAACTCGAGATCTGCGAAGTAATTCAAAAGCTTTTAACGACTACTTTCCAATGGGAAGATTGGGAAGGAGTATAAATCAACAGAGCTTCAAAGATCAAGAGTTGCTGATGATTTCCAAATTGCAGAATCGTTGAGTTGTTGGAATGCTATTGTTGACTCTACGAGTTATACCAAAGATTAACAGAACAAGTCTTAGTGACAGTGAGACTACATAGGTGGAAGTGAAGCAGCTTTGAAGAAGGACTTAAACAGACTATAGCTTCACTCAAAAAAGATGAGAATGCCACTAAAGATGGCAGCTAAGCTGAGAGCCGAGAAGGACAAGAAGATAGTATTCAGAAAAGTGGCAGAGTACAAAGAAGATCAAGAAAGCCACTCTACAATTCACCATGAACCAAAGGTTAAAAAAGAACATATGTAGAATCATGTCTACAAAGCATTTAAGAAGGGTTCAGGGATTGCTAATTGCTAGACGAAGTCAACCAAAAGCTCAGAGACTTATCAATCCAGATGGTGATGGTGCACAGCTGACATCAAATGAAGATGAGCAGAAAAGAGTAAAGATCAGCTGTACCAAAGAAGATGTAGTCCAAATTCTAAGCAGAATGCCAAGAGGACTACGCCAAGCTGCTAAGTACATAAGATGTTCAAGATTAAAGATATCTAGCAACTCGAACCAACAACAACAAGAAGAGCTAGGGCCTGAGGGGTCCTTGTCCGGAAGGACTAAACGAAGTTCCAAGCTTGCTGGGCTTGAAGAGTTCCTAGGAACTAGAGGAGTTCCAAGGCTGCTGCCTTGAAGAGTTCTTAGTGAACTGAAGTTCCAAGGCAGGCCTTGAAGGAATCTTAGTGATTTAGGGGGGCTACCCTTCCTTAGTGGAATCCTACTAGTTGAAAAGCAGAAGAGGGATTAGGAGCTGAGTCTCTGAACCACTTAAAATCTCTTTCTGTCATTTACTTTGTGTCATTTACATTATGTACCTAACTGTTATAACTGCTATGTATGTATTAATTGCTTACAAACTTAACTATTCTAAGAACAATTATTTATGATTTGAAATATCAATGAAGGGGATTTGTTACATTATTCCGCTGTGCTTGAAAAGATTCTATGTTGTCATATGCTAATTCATTAGCAATACAAAAATACAAGATGAAAAGTATTTGAAAAGTAAAAAGGATCTATTCAACCCACCTTTCTAGATCTATTGTGTGCGTTACTAGGAACTAACAATTGTATCAGAGCAAGTTCTCATGCTATATCAAAAGATAATCGCTTTCGAGTCTGATCCCAAGCACAAACATTGTTCTCACACTTAGTTTAGTTGTAAGTCACTTGTAAATGCAGATGAGTTCACAAGTTGTAAATTATGTGTACAGGTAAATGTGTATAATATACTTGAAGCTACTCAGATTGGTCAATGTTCTAAATGCTTGTAGCAGCAAGACCAATCTGTGTCCATAATCAATCGTGTAGTCTGAATAGCAGATATGGGAGCTCAAGAGCATTAACAACAAGTAGTCAAGCATCCACCAAATTGAAAGATGAAAAGGCTACTTATGTGTTCCAATGGATCCAATGATTCGTGAGGCAGTGTTGACGGAAGCTCATAGTTTCACCATTATCTATTCATACCGGGGTCTACAAAGATGTATAAGGATCTGAAGGAGAAATTTTTGGTGGAGTGGAATGAAAAGGGATGTAGCTGAATTTGTGAGTAAATGTCTTACTTGTCAGCAAGTGAAAATAGAGCATCAGCGGCCTGGTGGTTTGTTGCAACAGTTAGAGATTCCTGTGTGGAAATGGGATGACATTTCGATGGACTTTGTGACTGGGTTGCCGAGGACTCTTAAAAAGAATGATACTATTTGGGTAGTAGTGGATCGTTTGACTAAATAGGCTCATTTTCTGTCTATTCGTGAAGATTTTTCGGTAAATAAGTTAGCAGATATTTTTCAACGTGAGATTGTTAGGCTTCACGGGACTCCAGTTTTATTGTTTCGGATCGAGATCCGCGGTTTACTTCTCGATTTTGGAAGGGTTTCAACGAGCTTGGGGAACGCGACCTCAACTATAGTACAACTTTTCACCCGCAGACAGATGGACAATCAGAGAGAACTATTCAGACATTAGAAGACATGTTGCGATCTTGTGCTTTAGAGTGGATAGGAAAACTGGGATGATTATTTGAGTTTGGTGGAGTTCGCATATAATAACAGTTGGCAAGCTAGTATTGGTATGACACCTTTGAAGCTTTGTATGGTAAGAAGTGTCGAGCTCCGACTTGTTGGGATGAGGTTGGAGAAAGGGTAATAGAGGGACCCGATTTGGTTAGGATGACTACGGAGAAGGTAGCAGCGGTTAAGGAAAATTGAAAGAAGCTAGATCGCCGGCAAAAGAGTTATGCTGATATTCATAGGAGGGCTCTTGAATTCACACCTGGTGAACACGTATTTTTGAAAGTTTCTCCATGGAAAGGTGTATTCGAAGGTTTGGTTTGAAAGGAAAGCTTAGTCCGCGTTTCATTGGCCCTTTGAAGTCCTTGAAGAGAGTTGGAGAAGTGGCATATCGGGTGGCTTTGCCTCCACAATTATCTCATGTGCATAATATCTTTCATGTTTCGGTGTTAAGGAAATATAATTATCATCCGCTTCACGTTGTGCACTACCGTTACTAAAGATTCAGAAGATCTTACTTGTGAGGAAGAAGCCGAGGGCGATTCTAGATCGTCAAGAACGGATTATGAGGAGGAAGACAATTCCTTTTGTTAAAGTCTTGTGGAAAAACCATTCGGAGCGGGAAGCTACTTGGGAGATAGAGGAGTCGTTATTAGGCGCGGAATATCCACATATTTTTGAAAATTAGGTACGTTCTGTTCTTTTGATTCCGGGGACGGAATCCTTTTTAAGGGGAAGGTGATGTAATACCCAATAAAATACTAATAGAATAATTAATTAAGCTTTAAAATATTTATTGGGCTTTCTATTTTTGGGTCAAATTGTAATTAATTAATTTGGGCTTTTAAATTAATTGGGTATAAATTATAGTTGTCTAATTTTAAATCTATTTAAATTAGGAGTATTAATAAATATATTAATTAATAATAATAAGTAAAACCTAGTTTTACCTCTTTACGCCTGATGCGTTGTGGAAATAACGTGAGAACAAAAGGAGAGGCGCAAGAGGGAGCGAGAGAACGTGACTGTGATTGCAAAAGGGTTTGAGAGCAAATCTTAGAATTTTATTCATCATATTCTTCTTCTCAAAGGTAATTGTTGGACTATTTTGAATACAAAACAATTATTTGCTACTGTAATTGCAATTTCTTTTTTTTACTGTATTTGCAATTATTTTAAAATTTTATGATGTTGTTTGATTAGTTGAATTTGTTAATGAAATTTTGATTTACAATTAAGATATATGATATATATAAACCTAAAAATTTCGACAAAGCTTTATTCTTTTATATATATATATATATATATATATATATATATATATATATATATATATAATATAGACGCCTGCCTCTGCTGCTAAATGTTAGCATGCATACGATTTTCAAATTATTATTATTATTATTATTATTATATATATTGTAGATTAATTATATATTACTGCAATTTTGTTATATATATAAGATTTTTTCAAAACTTTAAAAAGGGGAAAAGTGATAATAATATTATTATATTATTATTATAATTAAAATATTTCTTGGAGTATAAACTGAATATAATATATTAAAATTATTGAATTTATGAAATATAATTTGTATGAGTTCATAATTTAATTATATGCTTTATATTTTATTTTGATAATTAGATCGGATTGAGGGAGTTTAGCGGGCGATATTTAGATTCGGCGAATTATTTTGGTATTATATTAACGTACGGATTCCGTACTTTTTCAGCGATATTCCTTTAAATTTAATTCGTACGTTTTGTACTCGGTATTTCCTCTTGGAATTATTCTTTGTTGTCAAAATTATTGAGTTAGTTTCGTTTTGGCGTTGATATTTGAATTCGTATTTGTACTCTTTGAACTAGTTAATCGTGTCAATATGTTTTGGAGACTTTATTCGTTTGTACCATTGTTCGTAGATTTTCGTTCACACTCGGAGTTATTTGATCATTGATATCTTGTAATAATTGGGTATGTTTGTATTTGATAATTTGATCTCATTGAGTATGGTCATGTAAGCCGTGTGATTTGAACCCCTTTGGCTTACATTTGTATTTTGATCCTTAGGGTATACTTGAGTTAACCACCTGTGGGGGTACCACAGGCATGTCCTCTTGACACAAGGGCATGACACCTTCCGTGGCGGTGTGATTAGTCAACGGCGTATCCTTTTGTATGCTCTGGGTATGAGCTTTGGCCATCTGATATATTTGTTCAGGATACGTATGGGTCGACCCAGTATTTGATTTGATTCGATTTGTTTGGCGGATTAGTGACGTATGTGTCGTGCGTACTATCCGATTTGATTTGTATACATCATGGTACCGATGTAATTTGTTAGCCTTTGGCTATTTATATTTGAGCTCAGTATGAAATTTTTACCTTATAACCATTTGATTCAGCCTTATTTGTTTGGGATTCTTTTGGCTATAATTATTCGATTGACAGTGTTAGTCATTTGTAAATGGACTCTCAAATTTTGATATATTCGTAATTCATTTGTAAATCACATGTGTTCATTCGTTCAATTCTTTTAGATTCATTACTTTTTGTGATACATTTATTCATCTTCATATCCATACTGGGCAATTGGCTCACGCTGTGTTCTTTTTCCGGCAGGTAATCAGGGGTGATCAGGATATGTGGGATGAGAGCTACCTTTGATCCAAATGAGTAGATTAGTTTTGAGAATTATTATTAGACTTGGTATTCATAATATTTTGTTAATGAATGTTTGGGCCATTTTGGCATTTATTTCTTATTAGTAGAGACTATGTAAATGCGGAGTTACTGCTATTTAAATTGGAGTATGTGACTTTTGATATTAAATTTTATTGGAGATATTTTGAGGTTTATTAGAGGTTTGTATTCATTATGTTTGTGTGTGACATCCCTTTTTCCTTTTGCGAAATGGGGTGTTACAACCGATATCTAATAAAGTATATACTTTACAAGAATTTATGATTAACTAACCTGTGGTAACTTTGTTCGGGTTCCTCGTATTTTGGGAAGTCACCACAAATGCTCTACCTTAAACCGATGACTTTGACTTTTCCGGGATAGCCTGTGGTGTCATCGTCCCAACTGGACTTAATTTGTTATAGAGTATATTCCACCCTCAATTGTTTCGTCATATTCCTGATCCATGATTTGAATTATTACTCTTCGATCCATATCGAATTGGGATTGACTGTGACGCCATCAAAATAGGTCCACACGACCCATTCTGAGTCGCCAGATATCACACTATAAAAATCATTTACAAACTTCATTTATACAACTATTGAACTGTCGTGCAGAATACGACCACAGTTAAACTGTGAGTTTTAATACAAATGTATGTAACTCTCATGGTGCCTCGACCACAACCTTAAAATGGTACTTTACATAAAAGTACAGTCAATAACTATTTTAGAAATTAAAATCTTTGGAAAATACTCAAGGAAACCTTCGTACATGTGAGTCCATGCGTCTAGGTTATGATAGATATCATATGTCCACAGAATTATCCTTGGTTGACCCAATAGTCCCCAAAGAAAAACAAGAAGATTGATATCATCTTCTTTCCAATGCTGAGTCTTCTCTTGACTTATAATTATCTCCATTGTCTCCAATTGAGAATCATATTTCAAACAAACTCCAAGATTATATAGGTAGTGCTCGTAGATATAATCAGCAAGTGGATGTGCACAACCCTATCTTATGATAACACGAGGTTGTATGTCATTAGACATCTTGTATGATAGTGGCAAAATACCCTTCCAAAGTTGGGTTCACCTCACCCTATATATTCTGTTCACCAAAATTAAATATCAAATGACGTATACAATACGACCCACATATCTAAAGTTCTCAATAAAATTATGGCCATGCTATTTAGGGAGAACCTCAATAGCTATAGACCACCGTTCTATTCTCCTGTTAACCTCGCTCGACCCAGCTACACTCTTATTATGTGAAAGAAATTATGAAGCAAAAAGGGTGAGCACAACTAGCCAAGTAAATAATATTATGACTAAAATGGGGGTGTTACAACCGTTATCTAATAAAGTATATACTTTACAAGAATTTATGATTAACTAACCTGTGGTAACTTTGTTCGGGTTCCTCGTATTTTGGGAAGTCACGACAAATGCTCTACCTTAAACCGATGACTTTGACTTTTCCGGGATAGCCTGTGGTGTCATCGTCTCAACTGGACTTAACTTGTTATAGAGTATATTCCACCCTCAATTGTTTCGTCATATTCCTGATCCATGATTTGAATTATTACTCTTCGATCCATATCGAATTGGGATTGACTGTGACGCCATCAAAATAGGTCCACACGACCCATTCTGAGTCGCCAGATATCACACTATAAAAATCATTTACAAACTTCATTTATACAACTATTGAACTGTCGTGCAGAATACGACCACAGTTAAACTGTGAGTTTTAATACAAATGTATGTAACTCTCATGGTGCCTCGACCACAACCTTAAAATGGTACTTTACATAAAAGTACAGTCAATAACTATTTTAGAAATTAAAATCTTTGGAAAATACTCAAGGAAACCTTCGTACATTTGAGTCCATGCGTCTAGGTTATGATAGATATCATATGTCCACAGAATTATCCTTGGTTGACCCAATAGTCCCCAAAGAAAAACAAGAAGATTGATATCATCTTCTTTCCAATGCTGAGTCTTCTCTTGACTTATAATTATCTCCATTGTCTCCAATTGAGAATCATATTTCAAACAAACTCCAAGATTATATAGGTAGTGCTCGTAGATATAATCAGCAAGTGGATGTGCACAACCCTATCTTATGATAACACGAGGTTGTATGTCAGTAGACATCTTGTATGATAGTGGCAAAATACCCTTCCAAAGTTGGGTTCACCTCACCCTATATATTCTGTTCACCAAAATTAAATATCAAATGACGTATACAATACGACCCACATATCTAAAGTTCTCAATAAAATTATGGCCATGCTATTTAGGGAGAACCTCAATAGCTATAGACCACCGTTCTATTCTCCTGTTAACCTCGCTCGACCCAGCTACACTCTTATTACGTGAAAGGAATTATGAAGCAAAAAGGGTGAGCACAACTAGCCAAGTAAAGAATATTATGACTAAAATGGGGGTGTTACAACCGGTATCTAATAAAGTATATACTTTACAAGAATTTATGATTAACTAACCTGTGGTAACTTTGTTCGGGTTCCTCGTATTTTGGGAAGTCACGACAAATGCTCTACCTTAAACCGATGACTTTGACTTTTCCGGGATAGCCTGTGGTGTCATCGTCCCAACTGGACTTAACTTGTTATAGAGTATATTCCACCCTCAATTGTTTCGTCATATTCCTGATCCATGATTTGAATTATTACTCTTCGATCCATATCGAATTGGGATTGACTGTGACGCCATCAAAATAGGTCCACACGACCCATTCTGAGTCGCCAGATATCACACTATAAAAATCATTTACAAACTTCATTTATACAACTATTGAACTGTCATGCAGAATACTACCACAGTTAAACTGTGAGTTTTAATACAAATGTATGTAACTCTCATGGTGCCTCGACCACAACCTTAAAATGGTACTTTACATAAAAGTACAGTCAATAACTATTTTAGAAATTAAAATCTTTGGAAAATACTCAAGGAAATCTTCGTACATGTGAGGCCATGCGTCTAGCTTATTATAGATATCATATGTCCACAGAATTATCCTTGGTTGACCCAATAGTCCCCAAAGAAAAACAAGAAGATTGATATCATCTTCTTTCCAATGCTAAGTCTTCTCTTGACTTATAATTATCTCCATTGTCTCCAATTGAGAATCATATTTCAAACAAACTCCAAGATTATATAGGTAGTGCTCGTAGATATAATCAGCAAGTGGATGTGCACAACCCTATCTTATGATAACACGAGGTTGTATGTCATTAGACATCTTGTATGATAGTGGCAAAATACCCTTCCAAAGTTGGGTTCACCTCACCCTATATATTCTGTTCACCAAAATTAAATATCAAATGACGTATACAATACGATCCACATATCTAAAGTTCTCAATAAAATTATGGCCATGCTATTTAGGGAGAACCTCAATAGCTATAGACCACCGTTCTATTCTCCTGTTAACCTCGCTCGACCCAGCTACACTCTTATTGCGTGAAAGGAATTATGAAGCAAAAAGGGTGAGCACAACTAGCCAAGTAAAGAATATTATGACTAAAGATAATTTACATCATCAATAGCCTTCATCAATAATAAATTAGAGATTTAGAACATATGGCAGATGATAAAAATTTTCAACCATAGTTGCAGCGGAACGAGCAATCCATTAGAAGAGTAAATAGACCATCAGGTCTATTATCTTCTCCATGTTAAAAGTCCACCAATAATGTTTATCCCTATAACATCAATCAACCATTCCTGTCCAAAATCATATTAATAACTCATAATCATAATTGTGATTCTAAATTCCTCTTTGCACCCAAGACGAAGATAATTTTCATCACTTATTTTCACCTGAAACATCAAAAATCGTGGTTATACCAAATCGCAATTCCTGCTCATAATCATACTAATAAATTCACCTTTGCACTACGACCAAAGATATTCATTAACGATTCATCTTTGCACTACAGGCCAAAGACATACAACTGTATTTTAAAAGAGTCAAGTAGAGCATGATATCTACTATCTTTTACGAATTAAAAGTGTATAATCAATGTTTTATCGCTGAGACTCAGCTTAATAAATAATCCACATCATTGAATCATCCCTGCACTACGGCCAATGATATTCTTCTAATCATCAATGGTTATAATTATACCGAACAAGTTCTGGTTATAATCATACCAATAACTGTCCATCAATGCACTACGGGCCAATGAGAACTTTTACCACATCATCTATAATATTACGGGTCATGATTATACCGAATGATCCCTGGTCATAATCATACCAATAAATAGTTCATCTATGCACATAAGCCAAAGATACTCATCAATCAATAGTTCATCTTTGCACGTAAGCCAAAGATATACAACTGTAAAACCAATAATCAACAGTCCATCCTTGCACGTAAGCCAAAGATATACAACTGTAAACTAATAATCAACACGTAATCCAAAGATATACAACTGTAAAATCATTAATCAACAGTCCATCTTTGCACGTAAGCTAAAGATGACTTTCATCACAATATAAGCATGAGGATGATGACAATGATATAAGCATTAATCAAACGAAAACAAGGATAAATATTAAAGACTTTAAATTTATCCAAATATTATCAATCACTTAATAAACTCATAATCTAATATTATTAATATTATAAAAATATTTTAATCACTTCTTAAACTTATAAATAATTTATTTCAATTGTTTTCACTTTACCAAATAATGCATTTAATCATTCAAAAATGCCATACTTATAAGATTTCATCACCAATGATCAAATCCCTCATCAAAAATCTATGTATACCTTATATAAGATTTTCAAGCCATAAAATCTTATTTACCAATTTTTCAACTTCACATAACATATTTAACTCATATGTTTGTAACTAAACCTTTTTCATGAAAAATTATCAAATCAACTTATTATTTTTCTATCCTTTGTCCAAACATATATAAATATATTTCATACACAACAAGTATTTTTTTATAATTTTTCAACTCCCTCAAGTATTTTTCAAAAATCAATTTCTAATTAATTCCTTAAGAAATTAGCTACCTCAAGTTTAACTCCAAAAATTTCCAAATCTTGGCAGAATCTTACACATGTTAACGCGAGCTTCCAATTTAAATTTCATGGTCATCGGAGTTATAGAACTCCGGTTATAGTGTTTTTCGTCGAAAAAACCTAAATATTGAAATAGTCATAACTTGCTCATTTTAAGTCGGAATGAGCTCATTTTTGGACAGGATGTACTTTATACCATATATTTCCATGTCCCAAAAGGCCGGAATTTTTCTAACAAATTAAGTGGCCGAAACAGCCCTTATAAAATTTTGGGCAGTAGCTTTTTCTCCTTTTTCACTTTTTCGTGCTTTGTTCAAAATAGTCCAAACAAAAATCTACAACTCCTCTTTCATTGATTGCACTTGGAGATGTTAGAAAACTTATCATAATATCCTCCCAAATTTTTCCAGAATTTTTGAATGTCCAAAAAATTACGAAACTGCAAATGGATTTTAACCCGTCATGCGGTAATCCACGTAAATAGATCATTTCTACAATTTAATAAGGAATGAATACAAAGGATCATTCACCATACATGCGGTAATCCACATAGACAGGTTATTCCAACAGAATAATAAAGAATGGAATAACAGAAGAATTCACCATGCATGCGATAGACTGCACAGACAGGTTATTCCCAACAGAATAATAAAGAATTGAACCAGGTAATGTGTAATCCGCACAGGCAGGATATTCCAACAGAATAATAAAGAATGGAACCAGGTCATGCGTAATTAGCACAGATAGGATATTCCAACAGAATAATAAAGAATTGAACCAGGTCATGCATAATCCGCACAGATAGGATATTCCAACAGAATAATAAAGAATGGAATAACAACAGAATTCACCAGGCATACAATAGACCGCACAAACAGGTTATTCCAATAGAATAATAAATAATGGAACCAGGTTATGCGAAATACGCACAGACAGGATATTCCAACAGAATAATAAAGAATGGCTTAATAGAAGAATTTCACCATGTATGTGGTACTTCGCATAGACAGGTTATTCCAACATAATAATAAGGAATGAAATAACAGAAGAATTTCACCATTTATGCAGTACTTCGCATATAAAGGTTATTCCAACAGAATAATAAATCATGGAATAACAGAAGCTCTCTTCATGAATACGAAAGAAATAATACCCCTTACCTTAGAAGAAAATTGGATACTGGAATAATGAGGTAGCAGACTTCTCTTTTTCTTTCTCTCTACGATTTCTCTCTATAATAATTGCTCTATAGCTTTAGTGAATTGGTGAGAAATGAAATAAGAATGAGCTTCTATTTATAGGAAAATATAGTTTTTATAATTGCATGTTTTGGGGCTCGAAATATTACAATACAATACTTTCAATTTTTCTTTCATTTTAAATTTAGTCCTGCAAGTATTATCAAACTTGCACCACCTCCCCTAATAGTAAATCATGTGAATTAATAGTTCATTCATGTAACTTAATAGTTATAATCATGTGAAAATACGAATTACAGTATAGTACATCCATCTATACCATCATTTTTAACTTAGTTATGCAAGTATTATCAATCTTGCACCACCTCCCCTAATAGTATATGAATGTGAATTAATAGTACACACATGTGAACAAATAGTTATAATCATGTGAATTAATAGCAATTAATTGTTAATTTATTCGATTAATTACCCAATTGGTCAATATAACCTCCAGACGTCAATTATTATCGAAATAATTGTCGATTTCCACTAACACTAACAATCCCAACCCAATGGAAATATTTTTCTCAAAAATTTCATTTTTGAAATTTCAAAGTTTGACTTTTTTTCAAAAAATTCAACCCCAGCAAATTTTGTGTTTATAGTCTATCTGTACTAATTTCATCGTTCCTGACTCAAATATCACGTCCGCGTCTCCAAATTCAACTCCGAGCTCAACTTCAATTTTTAATAACATTCATCATTAATATTATAACTCACAATATTTAACAACCAGGTCGTTCCCAGGAAAGCGGGGGCTTTCCGATAAGGATTTCTCCTTAGTGGCGCGCAATTAGGTAACTAAACCTCTCCTTAACAGAACTTCTAGACATTGTCAATATTGCAAATAATAATATGAATAACTTTGTCATCTCAATTATTGATTTAATAATATATAACATATTATACAGATGATACTGTGACAATAATTGAATCAATAATATGAGAGATATGATGTAGCAATTATTGTTGCAATAATTGAGTATAATTAAGTGACTTCTCACATAAGCATCAATAATCAATACCGTGTACTACTATGCAACCACGCGTATTACTGTTCTTTTACTACTTATTATTTAATGACAACTTGTTTACTTTGAAAAATTTTCAAATATGACCTTAACTTTAAACTTTTATCAATTTAACTATTTACCAAAATAGAAAAATTGAATACTTTTATTTCATAAAATTCGGGATCTCACAATCTCCCCTACTTGTGAAATTTCGTCCTCGAAATTTATGTACCTGGTAGTTCGAAGAGATGAGAATACCTTGCTTTCTTTTCAGATTGTACCATCCTGGTTATTTCCTCTGTATCATGAATTTTCTATTGCTCATCTCATGTATTTCAGATATCATTCTAGAATATATCTTCAAAACAAAGGTTAATTGACATATCACAATTTGTCAACTTATCAAGTAAACAATTTCAGCTTAGGTAAGTCACACACTAGCGAAGTCTATAACTCGTCTCTCCCCTCATAGTTTTAGACTCTTATCTCCGCCAGCGACCATATCCCTAAGCTCCGATACCATTTGTGACTCCCCCAAAATAGGTCCATATGACCCATTCTGAGTCGCTAGATATCACACTATAAAAATTATTTACAAACTTCATTTATACAACTGTTAAACTGTCGTGCAGAATACGACCACAGTTAAACTGTGAGTTTTAATACAAATGTATGTAACTCTCACGGTGCCTCGACCACAACCTTACAATGGTACTTTACATAAAAGTACAGTCAATAACTATTTTATAAATTAAAATCTTTGGAAAATACTCAAGGAAACCTTCGTACATGGGAGGCCATACGTCTAGGTTATGATAGATATCATATGTCCACAGAATTATCCTTGGTTGACCCAATAGTCCCCAAAGAAAAACAAGAAGATTGATATCATCTTCTTTCCAATGGTGAGTCTTCCCTTGACTTATAATTTTCTCCATTGCCCCAATTGAGAATCATATTTCAAACAAACTCCAAGATTATATAGGTAGTGCTCGTAGATATACTCAACAAGTGGATGTACACAACCCTGTCTTATGATAACACGAGGTTGTATGTCATTAGACATCTTGTATGATAGTGGCAAAATACCCTTCCAAAGTTGGGTTCACCTCACCCTATTCTGTTCACCAAAATTAAATATCAAATGAAGTATACAATACGACCCACTTATCTAAAGTTCTGAATAAAATTATTTCTATACTATTTAGGGAGAACCTCAACAGCTATAGACCACCGTTTTATTCTCCTGTTACCCCTGCTCGACCTAGTTACACTCCTATTACCTGAAAAGAATTGTGAAGTAAGGGGTGAGCACAACTAGCCCAGTAAAGAATATCATGACTAAAGATAATTTACATCATCAATAGCCTTCATCAATAATAAATCAGAGATTTAGAACATATGGTAGATGATAAAACTTTTAAACTATAGTTGCAGCGGAACGAGCAATCTATTAGAAGAGTCAAATAGACCATTAGGTCTATTATCTTCTCCATGTTAAAAGTACACCAATTAATCAATCAACAATTCCTGTCCACAATCATATGAATAACTCATAATCATAATTGTGATTCTAAATTCCTCTTCGCACCCAGGACGAAGATAATTTTAATCACAAATTTTCACCTGAAACATCAAAAATCATGGTTATACCAAATCGCAATTCATGCTCATAATCATACTAATAAATTCATCTTTGCACTACGACCAAAGATATTCATTAACGATTCATCTTTGCACTACAGGCCAAAGACATACAACTGTATTTTAAAAGAGTCAAGTAGAGCATGATATCTACTATCTTTTACGAATTAAAAGTGTATAATCAATGTTTTATCGCTGAGACTCAGCTTAATAAATAATCCACATCATTGAATCATCCCTGCACTACGGCCAAGGATATTCTTCTAATCATCAATGGTCATAATTATACCGAATAAGTTCTGGTTATAATCATACCAAGATTTGTCCATCAATGCACTACGGGCCAATGAGAACTTTTACCACATCATCTATAACATTACAGGTCATGATTATACTGAATGATCCTTGGTTATAATCATACCAATAAACAGTTCATCTATGCATATAAGCCAAAGATACTCATCAATTAATAGTTAATCTTTGCATGTAAGCCAAAGATATACAACTGTAAAACCAATAATCAACAGTCCATCCTTGCACGTAAGCCAAAGATATACAACTGTAAAACCAATAATTAACCGTCCATCTTTGCACATAAGCCAAAGATATACAATTGTAAAATCAATAATCAACAGTCCATCTTTGCACGTAAGTCAAAGATGACTTTCATCACAATATAATCATGAAGATGGTGACAATGATATAAGCATTAATCAAACAAAAATAAGGATAAATATTAAAGACTTTAAATTTATCCAAATATTATCAATCACTTAATAAACTCATAATCTAATATTATTAATATTATAACAATATTTTAATCACTTCTTAAACTTATAAACAATTTATTTCAATTGTTTACACTTTACCAAATAATGTATTTAATCAATCAAAAATGTCATACTCATAAGATTTCATTATCAATGATTAAATCCCTCATCAAAAATCTGTATATACCTTATAGAGGATTTTCAAGTCATAAAATCATATTTACCAATTTTTCAACTTCACATAACATATTTAACTCATATGTTCATAACTAAACCATTTTTATGAAAAATTGCCAAATAAACTTATTATTTTTCTATCCTTTGTCCAAACTTATATACATATATTTCTTACACAACAAGTATTTTTTTATAATTTTTTAACTCACTTAAGTATTTTTTTAAAAAATCAATTTCTAATTAATTCCTTAAGAAATTAGCTACGTCAAGTGTAACTCCAGAAATTCCCAAATCTTGGCAGGATCTTACACATGTTAACGCGAGCTTCCAGTTTAAATTTCATGGTCATCGGAGTTATAGAACTCCGGTTATAGCGTTTTTCGTCGAAAAAATCTAAATATTGAAATAGTCATAACTTGCTCATTTTAAGTCGGAATGAGCTTATTTTTGGACAGGATGTACTTTATACCATATATTTATATGTCCCAAAAGGCCGAAATTTTTCTAACAAATTAAGTGGCCGAAACAGCCCTTATAAAATTTTGGGCAGTAGATTTTTCTCCTTTTTCACTTTTTCGTGCTTTGTTCAAAATAGACCATACAAAAATCTACAACTCCTCTTTCAGTGATTGCACTTGGAGATGTTAGAAAACTTATCATAATATCCTCCCAAATTTTTCCAGAATTTTTGAATGTCCGAAAAATTACGAAACTGCAAATGGATTTTAACCCGCCATGCGATAATCCACGTAAATAGATCATTTCTACAATTTAATAAGGAATGAATACAAAGGATCATTCACCATGCATGCGGTAATCCACATAGACATGTTATTCCAACAGAATAATAAAGAATGGAATAACAGAAGAATTCACCATGCATGCGATAGACTTCACAGACAGGTTATTCCCAACAGAATAATAAAGAATTGAACCAGGTAATGCGTAATCCGCACAGGCAGGATATTCCAACAGAATAATAAAGAATGGAACCAGGTCATGCGTAATCCGCATAGACAGGATATTCCAACAAAATAATAAAGAATGGAACCAAGTCATGCGTAATCCGCACAGATAGGATATTCCAACAAAATAATAAAGAATGGAATAACAACGGAATTCACCAAGCATGCGATAGACCGCACAGAACGATTATTCCAAAAAAAAATAATGGAACCAGGTTATGCGTAATACGCACAGACAGGATATTCCAACAGAATAATAAAGAATAGAATAACAGAAGAATTTCACCATGTATGCGGTACTTCGCATAGACAGGTTATTCCAACATAATAATAAGGAATGGAATAACAGAAGAATTTCACCATGTATGCAGTACTTCGCATATACAGGTTATTCCAACAAAATAATAAAGAATGGAATAACAGAAGAATTTAACCATGTATGCGGTACTTCGCATAAACAGGTTATTCTAACATTTTAATAAGGAATGGAATAACAATAGCTCTCTTCAAGAATACGAAAGAAATAATACCCCTTACCTTAGAAGAAAAATGGATACTAGAATAGTGAGGTAACAGACTTCTCTTCTTCTTTTTCTCTATAATTTCTCTCTATAATAATTGCTCTATAGCTTTAGTGAATTGGTGAGAAATGAAGGAAGAATGAGCTTCTATTTATAGGAAACTATAGTTTCGATAATTGCACGTTTTGGGGCTCGAAATATTACAGTACAATACCTTCAACTTTTCTTTCATTTTTAATTAATCCTGCAAGTATTATCAAACTTGCACCATCTCCCCTAATAGTAAATCATGTGAATTAATAGTTCATTCATGTGACTTAATAGTTATAATCATGTGAAAATACGAATTACAGTATAGTACCTCCATCTATACCATCATTTTTAACTTAGTCATGCAAGTATTATCAATCTTGCACCACCTCCCCTAATAGTACATGAATCTGAATCAATAGTACACACATGTGAACAAATAGTTATAATCATGTGAATTAATAGCAATTAATTGCTCCTTTATCTGGTTAATTACCCGACTGGTCAATATAACTTCTAGACATCAATTAATATCGAAATAAATGTCGATTTCCACTAACACTAACAATCCCAACACAATGGAAATATTTTTCTGAAAAAATTCATTTTTGAAATTTCAAAGTTTGACTTTTTTAAAAAAAGTCAATTGTTGACTTTTTTGATCAAAAAGTCAACCCCGACAAATTTTGTGTTTATAGTCTATTTGTACTAATTTCATCGTTCCTGACTCAAATATCACCTCCGCGTCTCCAAATTCAACTCCGAACTCAAATTCGATTTTTAATAACATTCATCATTAATATTATAACTCACAATATTTAACAATCAGGTCATTCCCAGGAAAACGAGGGCTTTCCGATAAGAATTTCTCCTTATTGGCGCGCAATTAGGTAACTAAACCTCTCCTTAACAGAACTTCTAGACATTGTCAATATTGCAAATAATAATATGAATAACTTTTTTGTCTCAATTATTGATTTAATAATATATAACATATTATGCAGATGATACTGTGACAATAATTGAATCAATAATATGAGAGATATGATGCAACAATTATTGTAACAATAATTGAGTATAACAGAGTGACTTCTCACATAAGCATCAATAATCAATATCGTGTGCTACTATGCAACCATGCGTATTACTGTTCTTTTACTACCGATTATTTTATGACAACTTGCTTACTTTGAAATTTTTTAAAATATGACCCTTAACTTTAAACTTTTATCAATTTAACTATTTACCAACATAGAAAAATTGAATACTTTTATTTCATAAAATTCGGGATCTCACATTGACCGCTATGCACAGGGTAATTCCGAACTCGATGTTGGATTCTCCAAAATACTATCCAAAAAGAGAAATCCATTTCATCTATTTTGGCCTTCTTGGATCGGACGTCTTTTTCTATAATATCAACACGCCGTGCGGCTTTTACCCATGCATCCTCCATTCTCATTTGTTCAGTCGTCTCATCTTTCATCAGAACATTGATCATAGCATTCTCAGATTCCAGCTCTAATATTTTATACTCTTCCAAAGAGTGCTTCTGTTCAAGCATCGCACATCGAGTAACACAATTTTGAATTGTTGCATCCCTTTGTTCCACGATCGCCTGTCGTTCTTCAGCCTGCTCTTCTAACTCATGAATACGATTTTGTAATTCTACATTTCGATCATAAAGTTCTCCTAATAAATCCTCCTCAAGTTCTTCTTCTTCCTCACTCTCAGCTCCTACCTCTGTAACTAGCTCGGGTGCAACTATTAATTCTTCACTCACCACATGGATATTTCTAATTTCTTCTTCGCCTAACATCACATTATCTTGGTTGGTGATTAGAGGTGTCTCAATGGTCTCATTCACTCTATTGTTAACATTTTCAGCTGTCATTCTCAAATACTGCCATAAAACAAGGGTTAATTAAACAAATTAACATATCACATTATTAACCCTATGTTCTGAATGACCCATTAAATACCAAATAAGCTTAAGTAAGACACACTAGCGAAGTATTTACTCGTCTCTCCCCTCCTAGTTTTATTCCCCTATCTCCGCTAAAGACCATATCCCTAAGCTCTGATACCAAATGTGACGCCCCCAAAATAAGTTCACATAACCCATTCTGAGTCCCCAAATATATGGTACAGAAAAAAACTACAACTTCATTATTACAATTGTCGTGCAAAATATGATAACACATATGTTGAGAGTTTAAACACAAATATTATCTTCTAGACAATATCCAAACTCAAATAAGTCCTCATTACAATTATTGATACACTATTTTACAAAATAGTGAGAACTGCTAAAACAACTGTCTCGAACCATCACTCCATACCCCGACTAGTTCCCGCTATATTCTCGCCTCCTGAGAAGAAAAATGAAACAAAAAGGAAAAGGATGAGCTCAACTAGCCCAATAAAGAATATTATGTCTAAGATAATGAAAAAAAATTTATTGTTAGCCTTCAATAAATCAGATAAAATATAATGGACAACATGTTTTAGATCAATATTCGTAGCAAAAATAACAATTCATTAGAAGAGTTAGGTAGAGAATGAAGTCTACTATCTTCTATGATTTAAAGTCCATCATCAATATTTTATCCCTATAACATCAATCAATATACAACTTGAATCAAATATTCATCTTTACACTACGGGCCAAAGATATTCATCAGGTAATCATTCATCTTTGCACTACAGGCCAAAGATATTCGGTTATATCACCATTTAGGACTGAGGATGATAAAAATATTTTAAAGAAAATGAATCCAGAGAGATAACAAGACACATATTAGGGATCCGTACTTTAGTTTATTCAACTTCAAAAATACTTCATAATAATCAATGGTGGAACAAAATTCAAGAATGAATATCAAAACATGGATACAATCAAAGATAGTAACCATAATAGACAACTTGGACAAAAAAAGAAAATTTAATTTTTCTGTGAATAGTGTCGTATACCTGAATAATGTCTTATACCTGAATAATGCCGTATACATGAATAGTAATCCCGACATGAAAAGGAAAAAATTTCACAAGAAAAATTATACTTCATGAATAGTACTCGTGAACAGTGTCGTATTTGTGAATAGTATCGTATACGTGAATAGTAACCTCGACATGAAAAGGTAAAAATTTCATAACAAAATTCATACCAATATTTCGGTATAATGATATTAAAACAAATAATATCATTTACGAAAAAAATAGCATCTCTTACCTCAAAAAAAATAGTACTTCTGGCTGGAATATCATATACAATGCTGAAAAAAACTTGCACTGTTATCAACTCTCAAAGTATCTAAATACTCACAAAAATACGCTCGATATTATAGAGAGAGAAAACTTCTGATTCTGGTGTGATTTTCAATTCTAACTTAAGCATCCTATTTATAGGAAAATGCTTAGAATACCAAAGTAGAAAATTTAATAAAATAATATTTTATAAAAAAATTCATGCCCACCCTTAAAAATAAGATTTCAGCACACCAGTGGGGCCACTAACATAAAAAAACATTTTTCTCTGAAAAATATTTAAAACTCCAAAAATCAATTATTCCGGAACTTCAATAATTCATAATAAATAGCCTTTTATCAAAAAAATTCAAATCTTATGTCCATTCTATAGGAAATTTAATTCTCTACAACTTTGAAGAATAAAGTTTTTCTAAATTATAAACAAAAAATGACTGAAATCTACATACGAATGATTTTCAACACCTCCATTCCAACAAAATATTGATAAAACACCTCAGCGTTAATTTCTTCCTTTATATCCACATAAAAAAATATTTTCTTATCATATAAATCAATAATTAATTATTCACAAATAATATTACAGAATCACAATAATAACAACTAGGTCGTTCACAGGAAAGAGGGGGCTTTTCGATAAGGATTTCTCCTTACTGGCGCGCAATTAGGTGACTAAACCCCTTTCTTAGACAGAACTTTCTTAGACATTGCCAATAATGCTATCTAATAATATTATTCAAATACTATGAATTATTAATATGATAATGGAAAATGATGTGCAGTGACAATTATTAAATCAATACTATAAAATATCAACGTAGCAATTATTGAATCAAAAAAATACTGAACAGTAATTACTGTAACAATTATTGAGTACTGACTTCTTACGTAAGAATCAGTAATTAGAATTAATGTGTAATACCGTGTGCTATTGTGCAACAATGTGTATTACTTTTCTTTACCCACCGGTATTCCAACAGTGTTAACGGTAACAACTACGCCGTTATTTATAAAAAAAAACTCATTTGTGTCATTTTCTTCATCCTATAATTTTTCGTTATAGGGCCCACAAATAATTGCATCATCGTACGAATATTCTCCGACAATAATGAATATTTTATAACCACTTGCTTATTTAAAATATTTATGCATTTTACCCATAACTAACCACATTAATCGAATCAACTCCTTACTATTTCAAATAATAAATAGAGAAAATTTTATTTTATTCAAAAAATAAAATAAAATTGGGATCTTACAATGAGTTCCTGATTAACTTTCCAGAATAGTAAGCATAATTAACAAGAAGTGTATTAATATAAGTGAAACAAGAAGTAAAGTAATAATCTTAAATCTCCATAATTTGATTTTATACTCGTGGTAGTTAGTGTTATTTTAATTAATTATAATCTTTTCCAAAATTCATAAATTATTTAATTATTTAATAAAATTGAGATAATAACTAAATGATACTTGTTAGTATAAATTTCTATTTTCTTATGGGATCGACACTTGACTTACTCTTTATTACTTGTTGACCACATATACTTGTTTGTTGTGCTAAAATTAGGTCAACATAAACACATCAACAAGTTAATTTTTAGTTATAATATATAAATGCAATGATATATTTTCATTTTTAACATAATCTCTAATAAAATGGTATTTGATGTCTATATTGTGATGAACGAGATTCTTGTTCTTCAATTGTAATTCACATAGAGATATAGTGGGTTAGTTGATTAAGGTGTTTAACATATTTCTATCTTAATTGTGGATTGACGTTAATACGGTATTAGTGCATCGAGAGGTGGTTAATACTACTCTAGTGTTCTTGATTAACAATTCAGGATAGAGAATAATTGATGAGAAGTGTGTTAACTTAAATGAAGCAATAAGTGAAGTTGTGATCTTAAATCTCCATAGTCTTAATTTAATTAGTGGAATAGTAGTTAATTTATATAGTTTGTAATTCATTCGTTTAAATAAGATTGAGTTGGTTACGGGTTAGTACTTGGAGATTTTTATTAAATAATTTTGTGGGAACGATACTCAACTTATCACTTTATTACTTGTTGACCACGTATACTTGCGTGCTGTGCGTAACTAGATTTTACCCAACATTTACTCCTTAAGTTTTGACAATAAGTATTAGGGTTCCCTAATTAGATTTTAGGGTTTCAAAATTAAAATCAGGGTTTACCGATTAGGGTTTCTAACTGTATGTTAGGGTTTATCAATCACATATTAGGGCTTCTTATCCCTCATTAAGTTTAACTAAGTTTGTACCTTATCTGATCAATCATTAATCATTTATTTTATGTCATACAAATACATACTCACAGTTACATTTATTATAATTGTATTTTCTATTGAATCCATATTTGTATCTAGGGTTAGGATTTCTATTCTCTGCTAAGCACAACTCTACTCATACTTCTTAGTCAATACACAAATTGACCACTTCTCTAAACTTATATCACAGATACTTAGCACAATATTGGTAATCAATATCACTATTAAATAATAAAAATAAAAATAAAATTATTTGACTGGATCCTCACATTCTCCCCTTCTTATAAGGATTTCGTCCACGGAATTATCATTATTGTATACTTACTTTTATGTCTATTGTTAGACCTTTATTCCACCATTAATTCCTTTTCGAAACAATTCATGGGCTCCGCCTAAGTTTATTTAACTTATCTTGGCCCATAATTCTTTAGGAAACATAGTTTCATATCCACACATTTAACACTAAATTAATATCATAAAAATTTTAAATTAATATATTCTCCCCTCCTTTTAAGATTCTATATTACGAATCCTGATCCATTCATTATTCAAAAATTATAACACCTAGAACATTTATTTCTCAATGTCCTTATTATCGTTTATCCCGACTATGTGTCAAGTTAAAACTCAATAACTATTTATCCTTATCTTAACTTCCTTGAACTCAATTTCTCCTTCAACATTAATTCTAATTTCATCCCTATTTAACTGTAACACTCTTTAACGTATTGTCTTATATTTTATACCATTGGTATTTTAACCATAATATTTTATCACTGTAATCTCCATGATTCAACTACAACATTTCACAATGGTTCCTATCGATTTGGAACCAAACAACTCTACGTCCCTACAAAAAATCTGGCTTTGATGCCTTCTCTTTTATTAATTTGTTTTAAAATTCTGTCTTTATACATTAGCATCCCATCTCTATCTATTATCTTATTCAAAATTTATGATCCTTCTCGTGACCCTTTCTTACAACTATCACTTTTGGATAGAATTAGCTGAAACTCTTATCTCAATCTTAAATTTATTAAAATCTTTTATCAGTACCTCGTTGTTCCATTTAACTTTTAACATCATTGTTAAATGTTCCCTCTGTCATATATCTCAAATCCAGCAACTATCTATACTTATGGTAATCAATTATACCCCTTCATTAAACTTATCTCCATATATGGCTAATTCATTTCTCCACTTAAATGACTAGTAATAATGATATCTGTAAATCATTTCTTCTTCTTCTTCTTCTTTTCTTTTTTTTTTTTCAAATTTATCTCTAAATTTCTTTACTTCTTATTGTCGTTTAATAACTAATTACTTCAACCACGATTATCAAACCCACAACTAATCTTCTTCTTTGGATATAAGGTAACCTTAATCATTTTCACCTCCTTTCCTAGCTGACTTTCATCCTTCACAAATTTCTTCTCGACCAGAAAACTACGATCACCAACATCATCTTTCCCGATTTAGATATATTTATTATATATCAAAAAGTTTACAGCTTAACTTTTAATTTATATTACTACTATTACTATATAATGTATATATCCCTTAATCATAAGCCAAAGAATGAATTCTATTACAAAAGTTATAATTTCTACCATACATATAGATGTATTCACATATACTATATAGGATATTATCCTAACATTCAAACTGTTACAAATATCTCAAAATTTAATTTTTCATTTTAGACATTTTCGCTCCCTTCACTTGTTGGTTTGGATTTGAGGCTTTGGTTCCCCTTTAGGTTAAGATTTCTGGGTTTTGGACAAAATTTAGCAATATGTCCCTCCACCCCGCAATTGAAACACTTAATCCTGTAGATCTTATTATTTCTATTATACTTCTGCTGTGAACATCTATTTGAATAATGTCCACTGTTTCCACAAGTAAAACATCGAGTCCCCATAAATATACATACCCTTCTGTGCTTCTTCCCACAAATACGACAACTTTCATCTCTTTGACTGGTGCTACTATTTCCCTTATTCACTAAGTTTTTTGAAAAATTAACATCCCTCTTCCTTTTTACGATCTCCCTACTGTTGACACTGTCTTACTTCTTCATTTCTTACTACTTCATTTCCTGATTTATCGGTTCCCTTCAATTCTGATGGTCCCGCTAATTTAAAGTCTAAGGTAATCCTTAAAGTACTGGGTTCAACTTCTGGTGGATTCCCTGACCTCCGTTTTTAAGTGTCTAGCAACATATTTACCAACTGTTGAGTTGGGTTTATCTCTAATTGGTTTCCAACAATCTTTGCTGGTGATTTCCCTTGTGATGCCATTTATCTATAAATAGCAATTAACTATATATAAGCATAATAATTAATTAATTTAACAAGAAAGGTGTATATATTCAATTATATATATGACGCCCCAAATTCTCTACATCTACTGTAGCCAATTTGGTGCTCACGTAAATATTCTATAAGATAATAACTCCTATAAATCCAAGATTCACAGTACTCATAGTAAATAGTAGTTCTCGTCAAAATAATTATTGTAACTGAGTACCCTCACTTGGATGTACAGGTTTAGTATCTCATAGATATTTCTTCCCTGTCTATAATTCTTATCTATCTGACCTCCATCGTATTAATGGTAAGGTTCTTTGAACTGAGTGAAGCGCTACCTCAGCGCATCAGAGAAGTCCAATGTTTTTTAACACTATCATTCAGATATATAGTTCATATAGATACTGTACTCTTTTCTAATTCCATTAGAATAACAACTAAATACTTCAACTAATAATGCACTAAACCAATAATTTACTGTTAAATTGATTCAAAGGTCGTTACTATTACATTATAGTTTTCAACAGGGTATCCATGTCTTAAGCCTTTTATCCACAATACTGGAACCGCTGGAATATATTCTTTCTATCTGAAAATAAAGAAAATATTTGCAGGGATGAGCTACAGAAAGCTCAGAAAGTTTTGAACAATAAACGAATGTTATACATATATCAATTCTGAAATAAATGAACATAAAGTTCAAAGTTCTTTCCACACACACCAAAACTGGATTGAATGAACATAAAGTTCAGAGTAGTGCCATAAATATATACTGAGGTTTGTCAGGCAAACCTTGTCCATTTCAAATTTCTGTCAGTTCTATAAACTTAGAAATCCGGGTTGCTCTGCTCAACCAAATAAAACTAGGAGTATGCATATCATCCTATCTTAAATAATATCCGATCATTGCTATAAAAGCCGGTGACAGCCTATAGCTGCCTCTTGCCCACTCATTGCTATAAATGTCAGTACAAGACCCCCGGTCAGTCTGTTACTACCGATCTGAATAGTGTCAGTATATATATCGGTACCAAACAAAATTGGTTTCTCACAAACTATGCTTTGCCATCAAATAAAAAGCATTTTTCCACAACAATAGCTCATATGACTTGATAATGTTTGAACAAGAAATCATAACCTTTGAATAACAGAAATCATGTACATTGTATATCACCAGATCATAACTAATAAATATAAAATTTTTATTTAATAAAATAATTTAAATGAAGCTGGAATTTGAAATAGGAGGGTTGCACAAAGTGCATAAAAACTTGCATGTATCATTGACTACTGCTACACAGTCTATTTAGCTTCATCTGAAGACCTAATATTAAAAATATTGATCTTCAAGTCAGAATAATATCATTACAATATATCAATGTGAATTACTATTATAAAATAACCTAATCTCATTATTATATATCCTTATCAGTTCACAAACAACCTAAGACTCGGTATCAAGTCAAATTATTTCAGTCTGAGTTGAGTCTGGTACAACTCTGACATCCCGACGTCCTTTTCAGATAATTCTAGAGTCTATTTTTCTTAAGACTCTACTTAAACTGGTTCATAATTATCTTAGATAATTTATTATTTAGTCAAAATATTTTTCCATAGCTCATAATAATTTTTAAATAATTATTAATATTTATCATAATTTTTCAATCATTAATATCATATTTATATGATTAAATACCACATAATTTCTTTATCATTAATATTTAATTATAATATCTCAAAGTATTTTTAATAACCTAAAATCATATTTAAATAAGTTTTAAACATTTAAATCCATTATCGATTAAATGCCATTAATATTAAATATTAAATGTATTTTATGACAAAATATTAAAAGTTATATTTTAAAACTTAGAATATTTTATAACCCTTAAATCATTTTATATGATTTTTAAATCATTAAAACTAATTTTCCATAATTTATTAATACATTTATTAAAATTATCATTAATATTAATTTATTAATGAAATTCATCACAAAATATTAAAAGTCATTAAAGAATAACTTAAAATATTTTTTGACACTTTAATATAATTTCAAATGATTTTTAAAGTATTAAAATTATTTTTAAATAATTACCATTAATATTAAAATATTAACGTTATTCATATCAAAATATTAAAAGTTATTTATTATAACTTAAAATAATATTTTTTTATATATAAAAAAAACTTTATAATGAATTTCTAATATTTATTTTCTATTTATTCCATAATTTTCGTCTAAAGTTGGGGTCCTCCACGGAAACGTTTGTAGACGAAAATCTATAAGTTCCATTGGGGCCCACTTAGTATGGTTAGAACCGTGACTTCCCAAGCTACGTTTTAGGTTCAAGAAAAAGTCCATTTCTCCTAGGATAACACCTTGAAAACAGATCACTACCCACTGACCATTACATGCCTTGTAAATATTTTTAGTTTTGGAGTCTTTTATAGAAACACTTGTATTATGAGTTCCACAACTCTGATTGAGAACCAATTGGACTAGTTGGATTTGTATCTTCTTGAAATACAGTTTTCATTTATCAAACACCAAATTCCAATCTGTCTAGGTCCCGAAAATCAGGCCCAAAAAGACTGGTCAGTAAGTTTTTTTTTTCAACAGTTGGTTATTTTCATATCTAGGGTCCTTAACGGAAACGCTTATAAAACGAAATCTAAAAATCGAATTTAGGTCCAATAGGTATCGTTGGATTCTTACTTTCCCGAAATACAATTTCCATGTAACAAACATCCATTTTGGTTCTATTTTGGTCACAGAAAAAATGGATAGAAGTGACTGATCAGTAGCTTGATTTCAACAGTTAGGGTAGTTTGGGATTTAATTCATAACTTATTCATTTCTTAACATATTTGAGTGATTCCAAAGGGGTTTTGCCCTCAACTCATGTATCTATCATGCTAATATGTTTTAAACTATTTACCATAGGAACCCAAAGAATCTAACATAAAAATATATATAGCATACAAAGAAAAGCTTTTTCTTAAACCTTTTAGTACAAAACTTGATTTTCTCACTTTGGATCTAACTTTTGTTTTCAAAAATACTTTGATACACATATAAAATACCGATACTCATGTAAATCATGAGTTTTTAAAGATCAAAAACAAAAGTTGCTTGGTTCATAAAGATCTAACAAAAGAGAGCACAAAAATTAAAAAAATGTCAATTTCTTACCTTTTTTCTTGCAAGCCTTCTTGATCCTTCAAAGTAGCTTATGAGTTTAAGTTGTATGAAGATCCAAGACCACTCCTAGACTCCCTATAACTACTGAAATCTGCATCCCCCTTTCTCTCTCTATTGTTTTGTTTTGTTTTTCTTTTCTTAGCAACTTGGAAAGAGAGAGAAAAGTGAAGAATTTGATTTTTGTTTATTGTAATAATGCAAGGAATGTATCTACCCATTAGTTTACTTACTAGACTTGGATTACTTGCACATCTGAATAACCAAGTGATGAGTCACCAAAGATTTGGTAAATATTTTACTTAAAAAGTAAGTAAAAGGGTATTTTCGTCATTTTGCACACACTAAGGGTAATTTTGTAATTTCCCATTCAAATTTGAGGGTAATTTAGTCATTATGTTATGGATTTAGACACATGGAAAATCTTGGTGATGAGTCACCAGATTTGTATTTATCTTTTGTTAAAAGATAAGCTCGAGGGTATTTTGGTCTTTTTACCCCTACTAAGGTTATTTTAGTGATTTCCATATTATCCATAGGGTTATTTTAGTCATTTCAAATACTTCCCTAATATTTTTATTCCTTAAGTTTTGACAATAAGTATTAGGGTTCCCTAATTAGATTTTAGGGTTTCAAAACTAAAATCAGGGTTTACCGATTAGGGTTTCTAACTGTATGTTAGGGTTTATCAATCACATATTAGGGCTTCTTAACCCTCATTTGGGTTAACTAAGTTTGTACCCTATCTGATCAATCATTAATCATTTATTTTATGTCATACAAATACATACTCACATTTACATTTATTATAACTGTATTTTTTTGAATCCATGTCCGTATCTAGGGTTAGGGTTTATATTCTCTGCTAAACACAATTCTACTCATATTTCTTAGTCAATACACAAATTGACCACTTCTCTAAACTTATATCACAGATACTTAGCACAATATTGGTAATCAATACCAATATTAAATAAAAAAAATAAAAATAAAGTTATTTGAAAAATTTCGGATCCTCACAATATCCTTGTGAAACGATACTAGATGAAGCGCAAATTTCAAAGATGTTCTACTAATTTCAAGGAGTATAGAAGCAATACTTAACAAAATGAGTGTAGAATTCGGAATCTGAAACGAAATAATATTACTTAAATACTACAAAGTATGGAAGAAAATATTATTTCATACGAATATTGAACAAAAATAATATCCCTTACAACTGTTGAATGAAAATAATATTCCTATGAATATTGAAAGACGATAATATTCCTTACGAGTATTGAACGAAAATAAAATTTCTTACGAATACGAAAAATAATATCGTAAGCGAATATGAAATAAATAATACCCCTTACCTTAAAAGAGAAAAATTTCGACTGGTATAGCGGAGATATTCTTGAAGAAAACTTGCACTGTTTCTCTACACTCAAAGCTTCTTTAAACTCTAAAGAAATACGCTCAATATTATAGAAGAAGAATTCTCTGATTCTGGTGTAATTTTCATTTCTAAACTTGGCACCCTATTTATAGGAGAATGGCAAGGACCTATTTAGAATTTTCACTGGTGAATTGTTTGAGAATTCACGGATGAATTCTAAGCAAAATCACGGATGAAACTTTTAAAAATTTTGATTTTACTA
Organism: Panax japonicus; assembly: GCA_020205505.1. Taxonomy (NCBI): domain Eukaryota; kingdom Viridiplantae; phylum Streptophyta; class Magnoliopsida; order Apiales; family Araliaceae; genus Panax; species Panax japonicus. The sequence continues at coordinate 29,356 of JAINUV010001049.1, forward strand.
TGATGTACTATGCAGCACTATGCACACACTATGCAGTACTATGCATAATAAAATATAATATATTCTATTTTTCATAAAAAAACAAAACTAATATATATATATATATATATAACTAATATAACTTTCTACCGATAATTTTGAAAAATGAGTAAGCAGGGGTCCAAATAATACGCCAAACTTACAAGAAATACTTCATAAAATTCCCCTCTATTTATCTCAATTCACTTGGCTTCACAAAATACATTTTTAATAACATCAAGAATATTCCACTAATTTCACGGAGTATAGAAGTCAAAACTTTAACCAACTGAGTATAATAAAGAATGGAATAACAAAAGAAATCACCATGCATGTGGTACTTCGCATAGACAGGTTATTCCAACAGAATAATAAATAACGGAACTAGGTCAGGCGTAATACGCACCGACAGGATATTCTAACAGAATAATAAAGATTGGAATAACAACATAAATCACCATGCATGCGGTACTTCGTATAGACAGGTTATTCCAACAAAATAATAAATAACAGAACCAGGTCCGGTGTAAAACGCACAGACAGGATATTCCAACAGAATAATAAAGACGGAACCAGGTCCGGCGTAAAAAACACAGACAGGATATTCCAACAGAATAATAAAGAATGGAATAATAACAGAATTTCACCATGTATGTGGTACTTCGCATAGACAGGTTATTCCAGTAGAATAATAAATAGTGGAATAACAGAAGAATTTCACCAAGTATAGGGTAGTGTATACATGTTATTCCAAAAGAATAATAAAGAATGGAATAACAGAAGTTCTCTTCATGAATATGAAAAAAATAATACCCCTTACCTTATAAAGAAGAGTACTCCGATGGTAGGGCGGGAATATACTTGAAGAAACTTGCACTACGTTCAAAGCTTTCTTAAATGCTAAAGAAATACGCTCAAGATAGAAGAATAATTCTCTTTACAGTTTCTCTCTCTATAGTTTCAGTGAATTCGTAAGAAATAATGAAGGAATAAGTTCTATTTATAGAAGAATGGACTGAATAGTAACCAATCCATGAACGGTCCAGATCAATTTACTTTAAACGGACGGTCCAGATTGGTTTACAATAAAATATAATATATTCTATTTATAATCTAATAAAACGAATAACTTTTAAAAAAATTTACTATGCAAACACTATGCAGACAGTATGCAAATACTATACATAATAAAATATAATATAATATAATTAGTGTCTAATAAAATAGATAATTTTATAAAAGTATTCTGTTTTATATAAAAAGATTTTACTATTAGCCTAATAAAACGAATAACTTTATAAAAGTATTCTGTTTTATTACATTAATAATACTAATAAAACAAAACTTCATCATCATTATTATTATTCACACTATTAATCGACCAGGTCGTTCCCAGGAAAGAGGGGGTTTTCCAATAAGGATTTCTCCCTATTGGCGCAATTAGGTGACCAAACCTCTCCTTGGCAGAACTTCTAGACATCGTTAATAATGCAAATAATAATATTAATAAATCTATCATCTCAATTATTGATTTAATAATCTATAAAATATCGACAATAATTGAATAAAACTAAATGACTTCTCACGTAAGCATCAATAATCAATACCGTGTGCTACTATGCAACCATGTGTATTCCTGTACTTTTAACACTGTGTGTTTCAACAGTTAACGGTAAAACTTCCGCCGTTATTTTCATAAAATATTTTTTTGTCATTTTCTTAATCCGACAATAATTCCGTTGTGGGGTCCACCAATGATTGTGACGTCGTACGAATATTCCCCGACCAATCGAATATTATATAACAACTTACATACTTTGCAAAATTTATTAATATTACCCACAACTATAACATTATATCAAATTCATTCAAAAATGATAATTATAGAAAATTCATCTTTATTCATAAAAGTTGGGCTCTTACAATTATGACAATAATTGAATCAATATGAGATACTATGCAGTAATAACTGTGGCAATAATTAAACAAAACTGAGTTACTTCTCACGTAAGCATCAATAATCAATGATACTGTACAATACCGTGTGCTACTATGCAACCACACGTATTATTGTACTTTTATCACCGGATATTTCAACAGTTAAAACTTTTGCCGTTATTTTTATAAAATGTTATTTCTGTCGTTTTCTAACTCCGACAGTAATTCCGTTGTGGGGTCCACCAATGATTGTGCTATCGTACGAATATTCCTTGATAAAACGAATATTTTCCGACTAAACGAATATTTTATGACAACTTGCATACTTTGCAAAATTTGTAAATATTACCACAACTATAATATTATAACAAATTCACACCTTAATATTCAAAAAAGATAATTAGAGAAAATTGAATCTTTATTCATAAAAGATGGGGTCTTACATTATGTGTTAAATGATAATTTGAAATGTTTGAGTTAAGTCTTATATACTTAAGAAATTGAGTAATAATCTAATAAACGTATATCTTAAACAAAAAATGCCACCAAGAAGACGCCAAACTCGTCAACAAACCCCTGAGAGATCTACAAATAACAATAATAAAGCTAACATTAATCCAATGCCGCATTTGGTGAATTTACTAGTGGGATCACTTGCGAATCAACTAACTTCATGTCTGTATAGTCAAGTCTCTATGCTTCAACTGAATTTGTTCACCACAGGACTAGAGAGAACGATTACTATAGAAGGGGAAAATAATGCACTGAAATACAATCAGGAGCAGGAGAAGAAAAACGGTGAAAGTGGAAATAAGACTGGAGGTAGCCATGGTAACAACGTCCAGAAAAGGAAGAGGAGTGATAATACAAAGGTTAGGGATCAGCAAGGAAGTTCAAAGAAGGAGTTTGAGGCGTGCAACAACTGTAGGAAGATTCATCTGAGTGTTTGCATGAAGAGGAAGAGGGTATGTTATAATTGTGGTCAAGAGGGCCAGATGGCACCAAACTGCCCTAGTCCTAAGAAAGGTGGGTGTTTCACATGTGGATCAAAGGAATATTTAGCTCGTCATTGTCCTAAGAAAGTAGCAAGAGGAGCAATTAGGGGTAAATATAATAACAATAGTAACAATCTAACCATCATTGGATCAACGCCGTTAAACCGACCCACCGCCAAGACTTTTAACATGACCATGTAGGATGTTGTCCAGTCGAGGGATGTAGTGTCAGGTATCATTCTGATCAATGATATAAATACTTATGTATTATTTGATTCGGGTGCTACATGTTCATTTATATCCGATGAATTTTCTAAGAATTTAGAATTGCCTAAGGAGGAATTAGAATACCCTTTGAATATAGAAATTACGAATAGGGGAGTAATTCATGTTAGGTTTGTACACAAGAAATATAGAGTGGATATTAAGGGAAACGTGATGATCATACACTTAATCCCGATTAAACTTAGGGAATTTAACGTTATTTTGAAGAAGGATTAGCTATTCAATTATGGGGCTATAATTGATTGCCAAAAGAAGTGTATTAACCTTATGATCCCATCAAAGGTTGTATTTTATGGCAGCAAGTCGCTTAGACAAGTGAGTTGTCTAACGATGATGTAGGTCATGAAGTTGTTGAGATAAGGTTATGTAGGGTATTTAGCTTATAAAGTCGATACTCAGAAAGGGAGTCTGAGACTAGAAGAGTTACCTGTTGTTTGAGACTTTGTAGTCGTATTTCCAGATGATTTACCCGGACTTCCGCCAGATAGGGAAGTGGAATTCGTAATTGATTTGGCGCCAGGAACTGCCCCTATATCAAAGGCCCCGTACCGTATGGCTCCGGTAGAGATGAAAGAACTAATGGTGCAACTACAAGAACTTTTGGACAAGAAGTATATCTAGTCGAGCGTTTCGCCGTGGGGAGTGCCGATGTTGTTCGTTAAGAAGAAGGACAGATCGATGCATCTTTCATTGATTATAGAGAATTAAATAAGGTCATGATTAAGAATAAGTATCCATTGCCAATGATTGATGATTTGTTTGATCAGTTAAAGGGAGCTAGATACTTCTCAAAAATAGATTTGAGGGGCGAGTACCATCTGTTAATGATAAGGAAAGAAGATGAATTAAAGACAGCGTTCAGGACTCTGTATGGTCATTAAAATTTTATGGTGATGTCATTTGGTCTAACAAATGCTCCCGCAGAATTTATGGACCTAATGAACAGGGTGTTTAATCCATTTTTGGATAAATTCGTGGTGGTGTTCATTGACGATATTCTAGTCTATTCCAAAACCAAGGAGGAGCATGTGGAGCATTTGAAGGTGACATTGGTAGCATTAAGAAGAGAGAAGTTGTACACTAAGTTTTCAAAGTGTGAATTCTGGCTAGAGCATGTGCAATTTCTCAGATATGTGATTGACAAGAACAAAATTTTAGTAGATCCATCAAAGGTTGAAGCTGTGATAAACTGAGATCAGCCAAAGACACCTTTAGAAGTAAGGAGTTTCCTAGGGTTGGTAGGTTATTACAGAAGATTCATTTAGAATTTTTCCAAAATTGCGACTTCGTTAACGAATTTGACTAGGAAAGTGGTGAAATTCGTTTAAACGAAAAGTGTAAGGAAAGTTTCCAAGAGTTGAAGAAGTGGCTGAGTACGGCACCTGTGTTATCTTTACAGATAGCACATGAAATTTTATGGTGTATAGTGATGCATCGCATAAAAGAATAGGTTATGTGCTTATACAAAACGGTAAGGTTATTGCGTATGCATCACGATAATTGAAGGATTATGAGAAGGGGTATCCGACCCATGATTTGGAGTTGGCCACGTTAGTGTTTGCTTTGAAAATCTGGAGACATTATCTCTACGGGGAGAAGTGTGAAATATATACAAACAATAAGAGTCTGAAATATATTTTCACACAGAAGGATTTGAACAGACGTTAGAGGAGATGGTTGGAGTTGAAAAAGGATTATGACTCTGAGATTTTATACCATCTGGGTAAAGCGAATGTTGTTGTCGACGCCTTAAGCAGAAAGGGTTGGGAGAAAATGTTTGTGTTAACTGCTCAAGAGAAGCTAATTTCAGCAATGGTGAAACTGGAGTTTGAGGTGAAATATTCGAAGGAGTCAGACAAAAAACTATTTCAATTGGGAGCCGGTCAAACTTTGGTGGATAAGGATAAGGAAGCACAACTCAAAGATGAGGAATGTGAGAAAATCAGGAAAAAAAGAGGTGATGAAGGGAAATTCAAGATTGATAACGAAGAGATGTTGAGATTCATAGGAAGAATTTGGGTTCCGCCAGTACAAGAGGTTACAGAGGACATTTTAAGCGAGGCTCATAGTTCAAGGTATTCGATTCATCTGGGGAGTACGAAGATGTACCAAGATCTCTGATAGCATTTCTGGTGGCCGGATATGAAAAGGGACATAGTTGATTGTGTGGCCAAGTGTTTGACATGTCAGAAAGTTAAAGCAGAACATCAGAGGGCCAGTGGGTTATTACAACTGTTAGAGATACCGGAATGGAATGGGAGCATATTACAATGGATTTCATAGTAGGTGTTCCGTCGACTCATAAAGGTTTTGACGCGGTCTTGGTTATCGTGGATCGACTAGCTAAATCAGTAAATTTCTTACCGATTAAGATAAGATTTAACTTAGATCAATTGGCAAAATTGTATATGAAAGAGATTGTTTCAAGGCACGATATTCTGGTGTTTATTGTATCATATAGAGATCTGTGTTTCACATAGAACTTCTAAAAGCGACTACTGGAATGCATAGGAACACAGTTGCATATGAGTACGGCGTACCATCCTCATACAGATGGGCAGAGTGAAAGGACGATCCAAACATTAGAGGATATGTTAAGAGCTTGTATCATGGATTTCAAAGGAAATTGGGACGATCATCTACCGTTGGTGGAATTCGCTTATAATAACAGCTACCACGTAAGTATTGGCATGCCGCCTTATGAAGCATTGTACGGCAGAAAATTCAGGACTCCGTTGTGTTGGGATGAAGTCGGTGAACGTCAACTACTAGGGTCAGAATTGGTACAACAGACCACCGAAATCGTAAAAGTGATCTGGGCAAGATTGATAGCCTCTCAGGATAAATAGAAGAAATATATCGATCAACACCATATGAATTGAGAATTTGAATCTTATAGTTTTGTTTTCCGAAAATTATCTCCTTGGAAGGGAAAATTTTGATTTGGTAAGAAGGGAAAATTGAGCCCGAGGTTCATTGGACCCTTTGAAGTATTGCGGAGAATTAGTGAAGTCACGTATGAGGTAGCCTTACCTCCAGCATTAAAATATATACATAATGTTTTTTATATTTTGATGCTACAACCATAAAAACTCTATTACAAGCACATTCTAGAATATGGACCCCTGCAATTTGAAAAAGATTTAACTTACGAAGAAATTCCTCTTCAGATAGTCGATAGGAAAGAACAAGTACACAAAAATAAAGTAATACCTTCAGTTAAAGTAATTTGGAGGAGCCACAATGCTGAAGAACCTACGTGGGAACTCGAAGAACAAATGATGAAATATTATCATCATTTATTTGCTTAATCTGTGTGTAGAGATTCTGGGACAAAATCTTTCTAAGGGGGAAGAATGTAACGGGACGAAATAATTGAATCATGATTCTGGGGACAGAATCCTTTTAAGGGGGGAAGATGTGATGAACGAGATTCTTGTAATTTATTTTAAATATTTATGAAATTAAAAATATTTTTATGATTTATTTATGGAGTTAAATAATATTCAATGAAATTGTTGTAGATTACTTTAATTAAATGTTTTACGTTAATCAAATTAATGAGGAATAATTTTATAGTTCGAAGTGATAATTTAATTGGGATATTTAAATTAATCAAGTTGTTAATAATTATAATATTATTCTAATTAATTAATTTAAGTGATTAATTAGAGATTTATTAATTTGTTATAATTAATAAATGAGAATTTTAGTTATGTGATAATTTGATTTAATGAGTAATATTGGCTTTAATTTAATTGTATTTAAATATTTAAATTTGATTAATTAAAGTGTAACAAATAAATTATATCATAAATAAGTTAATTGAAATAAATGGAAAATGAGCCTTTATAAGTTAGCCAAACATGGCCTTAGAATATGGGAGCAGTTAAGGCCATATTGCACTTAACTGCTACCCATATACGTATCAATTATATTATATACGTATAGTTATATCATATATTTGTTTAGTCTGGAAATCAAATACAAAGAGAAAATGTAAGACCCCAACTTTTATGAATGAAGAATAATTTTTCTCGAAATATATTTTTGAATATTATGATATAGATATGATATAATGTTATAGTTGTGGATAATATTTATAAATTTACAAAGTAAGCAAGTTGTTATAAAATATTCGATTGGTCGGGGAATATTCATTTTAACAAGGAATATTCGTACGACGACACAATCATTGGTGGACCCCATAACGGAAGTTTTGTCGTAGTTAGAAAATGACATAAATATCTTTTATAAAAATAACGGCGAAAGTTTTACCGTTAAATTGTTGAACTACCCGGTGGTAAAAATACAGTAATGCGCGTGGTTGCATAGTAACACACGTTATTGATTATTGATGCTTACGTGAGAAGTCACTCAGCTATACTCAATTATTGCTACAGTAATTGCTGCATAATATCTCTCATATTATTGATTCAATTATTGTCACAGTATCATCTGCATAATATTTTATATTATTAAATCAATAATTGAGACCATAAAGTTATTCATATTATTATTTGCATTATTGATGATATCTAGAAAGTTATGTCGATGAGAGGTTTGGTCACCTAATTGCGCGCCAATAAGGAGAAATTCTTATCGGAAAGTCCCCTCTTTCCTGGGAATGATCTGGTTGTTAAATATTGTGAGTTATAATATTAATGATGAATAATTTCATGTTGGTTAAAGATAAAATTGATATTTTCATTGTGTTGGGATTATTAGTGTTAGTAGAAATTGACATTTATATGATAAGGTTATATTGACCAATCGGGTAATTAATCTGATAAATGAGCAATTAATTGCTATTAATTCACATATTTATAACCATTTGTTCACATGTATGTACTATTGATTCACATGTATGTACTATTAGGGGAGGTGGTGCAAGATTGATAATACTTGCATGACTAAATTAAAAATAGAGGTATAGATGAAGGTATTATACTGTAACTATTTTTTTCACATGTATAGAACTATTGATTCACATAACTGAACTATTGATTCACATGATGTACTATTAGGGGAGGTGGTGCAAGTTTGATAATACTTGTAGGACTAAATTAAAATTGAAGGAAAAGATGAAGGTATTATACCATAATATTTCGAGCCCCAAAACGTGCAATTATCGAAATTATATTTTCCTATAAATAGAAGCTCATTCTTCTTTTATTCTCACCAATTCACTAAGACTCACAAGAGCAATTATAGAGAGAGAAGCTATAAAGATTGAAGCTATAGAGAGAAGAGAAGAGAAGTCTGCTACTTCACTATTCCAGTATCCAGTCTTCTTCTGAGGTAAGGGATATTATTTTATTCAGTATTCATAAGGAATAATTTTTTCTTCCATACTCTATAATATGTGAGTAATATTATTTCATCTCATATTCCTGATTATACCCTCATTTTGTTAAAGTATTGCCTTTATACTCCGTGAAATTAGTAGAATATTCTTGATATTTGTGCTTCATCCAGTATATTTTCGTAGAAGTATTATTCTGAGCTTTCTTTATAATTATTGATCTATTCAAGCCAGAATACTATTCATAAGTTACTATTTGTGGATTACTATTCACCAATTACTATTAACTCAAATATTATTCACTCGGGTATTCGGGGCACTTTTTATGTCGGAGTACTTTTCACGAGTCACTATTCATGGGTTACTATTCACCCAGTTACTATTAACTAGAATATTATTCACTCGGGTATTTGGGGCACTTTTCATGCAGGTGTACTATTCACGAGTAGGGGTGTAAACGAGTCGAATCTCAGCGAACACCTTCATGCTTAGATTCGGCTCGACTCAAAAAATTGAGCTCGAATTCGACTCGGATTCGATAAGGGATTTATATTTTTGCACCAGATTCAACTCGAATCATTACTCGGTCCTACTCGGCTCGTAAGTACTAGACTCGTTTACAAAGCGAGTTACTCATCAGCCTTCAAATCGAGTTTCGAATATGAACCATTTCACTTAAAATTAAACCACTACATACTAAATTGGTTACTTAACAAATATTTATATATAAAACTTTTTCACTTTTATTTATGTATTGAAATTATAAAAAATAATAAAAATTGACATTCAATTCATTGGTTTATTCCTGTACAAGTTTATAAAATTTCATACTACACATTATAAATTATAAAGATTGATACAAATATCACATATTTAGCTTACTAGCATTGATCAGACCAATATTCGAATATGATCCATCGAGCAGGTATCGAGTATGGTTCGAGAAAAATGAACCCTAATCTGTGCGAACACTGGTATGCTCAAATTTGACTCGTGTATCATTAAACAGAAAATGAGTATGGATCAGATTCGACTTGGATCAATTTTGAATTCGAGATTTGGATCATATTTTCGAACCAATCTCGAGTCGAGTACGGAACTACTTGGCTCGATTTACACCCCTATTCACGAGTTACTATCCCTAAAGTACTATTCATATGGTACTATTCACGAGGTACTATTCACCCAAAAAATATATTTCTTTTCTGTCCAAATTCTTTTTGATACATGAATATTATTCTTGAATTTTACTCCACAAAGTAGTATCATATTGACAATTTGGATATTTTTAAACTCTGGATAGATTTAAAGTCTTTAACATTTATCCTTGATTTCATTTAATTAATGTTTATATCACTGTCATCATCCTTATGTTTATATTGAGATGAAAGTCATCTTTAGCTTACGTGCATAGATGGATTATTGATTGGTATGATTATGACCAGGGATCATTCAGTATAATCATAACTCGTAATGTTACAAATGATATGGTAAAAGTCCTCATTGGCCCGTAGTGCATTAAGGGACAGTTGTTGGTATGATTATGACCAGGGATTATTCGATATAATCATGACCATTGATTATTACATGAATATCATTGGCCCGTAGTGCAGGGATGATTCGATGATGTGATTTATTTATTAAGCTGAGTCTCAGCGATAAAGTGGATGAAAAACTTTTTAAATCATAGAAGATAGTAGATAAAATGCTCTACTTAACTCTTCTAATGGATTGCTTGTTCCGCTGCAGTTAAACTTGGTGTTTATTATATTTTATCAGTTTAACACTGTTAAAGGCTAATGATAATTTATTCTGCATTATCTTAGTCATAATATTTCTTACTGGGCTATTTGAGCTCACCCTTTTGCTTTCATTGTTCTCTTCAGGAAATGAGAACGTAGCTGGGACTAGTCGGGGAATGGAGTGATGGTCCGAGATGGTTATTTTAGTAGTCCTCACTACTTAGTGTGATAATAAATGTAATGAGAATTGAATTTGAGTTTGGATATTGTCTATGAGACAATATTCATGTAAAAACTCATCTATGCTTTGTCGTATTTTTACACAACAGTTGTATTAAAGAAGTTTGTATTTGATTTCTGTACAATGTATTTGGCAACTCAAGATGGGTGATGTATACCTATTTTGGGAGCGTCACAGAAAAAGAGATAGTTTTAAGAGAAATTGAGATTGAGGAAGAAGAATTGAGGAATCAAAAGGAGCGTTCCACCATCTTTGTGTAATCTAAACAAGAAAGTAAGGGTAAACACTTAAATTCAAGCTTTAATTTACGTTCTTGAGTTTCTTCATGAAAAGTTATTTTAAGTTCTTTGTAATTAAATTTCCATGATTAAATTGTTGAAAATTTATTTATAATTGCTAATATGAATCTATAATCTACTATGTGATGTTTATAAATGATTTTTGGGTGAATTAATACATGAAATTTTGATTAGAAAGGGAGCTTTGAGTTTACAGTGAAAAATATACAAATATGTGTTATATGTACAAAACTTGGTGTTTAATTTGTATATTAATCTGTAAATTGATGATTGAGTATGTTCATACATTAAGAAACAAAAAGAACAAAATTCATATGGACTGATTTGGTTAAAAATGATTTCATGGTAGTTGATTTCGTTAAGGATGTCTAAATGGAGTTTATACAAAAATATTGAATTTATGGGTTTAAATTTAGTTGTTTATGTGATTTATGTTGTTAAAATTATGTTATGATTGTTGTAAAATATTTCAATAAAGTTCAGAACTTATGGGTAGGATTAATTTGTTGTTCGAGCGATGTTTTTGGCCTATTTTGGCTTTGCATTGCGTTCATTCGTGAACTGCAGCAACTCTATTTGCGCAGTGGTGCTGCCGCGCCACTCTAAGGTATAGTTGGAGCGATATCGCACCGTTTGAAGGTTTTTTTGTAGCGTTATCACGCTGTGTGGCGTTGTCACACCGTGAGCAAGGCTAAAATGGCCGCTGCCGCGCCGGTAGGCAGTTTGGTCTAGTTTTGAGATTTTTTTTTCAGTCCAAGAAAAAGTAATCATAACATCATCTAATGAACATAGAGGGGTATTAATCATATTATATGTTTTTAAGATAGATTGTAATCACATGGTAATATCAAGTTTGGTTATCATAAGATTTGTGATTTAACTAGTTGTTAACAATTGGAACTTGATGTTCATAAGGGTTGAGACGTGATATGAATGTTAAACCTCATGTTATATGTTAGAGAATTTTCATAATATGTTATGTGGTTGATCAACATGGTTAGACCTAAAACTAAAGGTTTTAACTGATGGATGTATGGTCCTAATGGTATGTGTAGGTGAAGGAGAACTGTAATTTTATAACTTACGCACGAGGCATGTGTTAGGATTGTAATATTCATGAATGCAATCAAATTGCACAAAATAAGCGGAAGCATGGAAAATTAGAGTTTTAAAATTTTACAAACCATATACCCAGATCATCCTTTATGCACGATTATTAATTAAACGAAAAGATAAATAACAAGAATCATACCCTTGAAGATTCGATCTTCCTCAGGTACAAGTCCACCTCCAAATCATTTCGCGTTCAATTTGAGTCCACCGGGTTTGATTCCTTCCTTTAATCAATGTTAGCCACCCAAGTGTTTGGCCTCTAGAGATGATCCACCAAGGAAGAAGAAAGATTCAAGAAGATGGGTGTTTGACAAAACCCTAGTTTTTCTATCTCTCATAGAAAAAGAGCGTACTCTCCAACAATTGGAATCACGTCTATTGATATCTGATATAAGACTCCTCTTATACAGATATCTGTTAACCCTTCTAATCCAATTAAAAAATAGAGTATTATTTAATTAATTAAATTCCTTTAATTAATTAAATTAATTAAGCTACCTAATCTTATTAGGGATAATTAATTAAACTCTTTTATTTAATTTAACATCCTAATCTTATTAGGAATATATGAGAGTACTTTTATTAATTAATTTCCAAACTCTTTTAGGAATTAAATAATAATAATAAGACTCCTCTTATTAATTTATATTTAATATTTCTAAAATATTAAATAGTAAATATTAAGTTATTTAATTTATTCTTTCACCATAGATTAAATTAAATATACTTAACTTATTATTACGATTATGTCATTAACTTCTTAAATAGTTATTCTTCATTTTATGGTGTGACCATTTAGGTTCTCCATACTAAATCGGTTGTGAATAAATCAATTAGAACAATTCTAATCTTATTTAAATAAATAAATTAAACTATTAATTTATTTAAATAAATAATATTTATTCTACAATAGGGATAAGACTTCCTAGCGATTAACGACTTTCCAGATAATATAGATTTCAACATTAATCATAAAGAACCTTTGAGTAAATTGTTACCGTACAATTTAATCCTTCCACCATACAATGTCCCAATTAAATATAAGACATGGAATTACTGTCAAGTCTTATTTTATTTAATATATGTATTTTGACTCTTAAATGCACAATACCAAATAATCCAAATTAGAATCTCCTTTCTAATTTCATTTTGCCTTGGCCAAGGACAATTGGGTTGTCATTTATCGAATCGCATAGGAAATTTCTCTTATTTTACTATAAGCGGTAGATTCTTTATTGATCATACATTATCTCCATGTAAAACATATTATACCCAAGCATACCCTTTGATATACCCTAAGGGTCTTAAGGAATAAGTCAAAGTATAACTCATCATACACAAGATACTATGATGATCTCAAGTCCAAGGATTAATTGTACTACTATCACTACAGGAATTCCTATTGACATGCAAGTAAAACTCCATTAGGTATTACTTAGCGAGCGACGTTCAGTGAACTTATTCTCTAATAAGCACCTACATACTTGCTTTAGTGTCTCCATACAAATGATCATGAGATCAATCATCCTCATCCAATGAGCAAGAAACATATGAACCAATCTATTCGGATTTACTAATCCCCAATTTAGTAATCCAACGATTGGGAACTATTTTAGTTTTAAGCTTTCTAAGAATTTAGATCTCATTAGATTGATCATCATTATTATTCTAAAAGCATTGCTTAAAACTTTGGGTTTATCACATATTAAAAAACAGCATCATGTAGATAATTAAAAGTCTTTAATAAATTAATATTTTTTTATTAATAAATGAATAAGATTGTTACAAAGTATATGCTTTATCATCAAACATAATTGGCTTGTGTGCATACTACTTTCAATCTCCCACTTACACTAAAGTCAATCGCCATGGTATCTCATACCCTTCTTCTCTAAGTGAAAATTATCCTGCTGTTGGATAAGCTTTAGTTAATGGATATGTAATGTTGCTCTTGAGAGTTCACTATCTCTATAGTGATTTCCCATCTTTCAATGATTCTTATAATCAAATGAAAGTGTCACAACACATGTTTAGATCCAAGATGAGACTTAGGAACTATTCCTAGTTCTGTAATGAACTTTTTCATCCAAACAATCAATTTGTAGCTTCATTTATAGCTATATACTTTGTCTTTATCACTAAACTAGAAACTGTTTGCTGTTTGGAACCTTTCCAATTCACTGCACCGCTGTTCAAGGTAACGCTTTACCTTAAAGTGTATTTTTTGTTGTCTTGGTCTGTCTGAATAACTTGAGTTTGTTAAGCCTTCTAGTTTTAATTCAGACCCACCATAAATTTGATAACATCCTTAGTGCAGGTTAAGTACTTTAAGATGTTTTTCATTGTCTAACAATAATCTTCTCCAGAATATATTCGATCAACATCAGGTCTCGTATATTTTATTGTATACATGATTGTCACTCATGCGATCTCTCTTTTCAGGATTTTATGGGGACTATTAAGAGAAATTCACTCCATGGCTCATCAACATGATACATCTCTTGGAGTTTGCCATGTTAAACGACTTTAGCATCAAATGAATATACGTTCCTTGGGTTAAGTCGAGCATCCTCTTGAATCTATCTATATAGATTTGTATCCCCAATTAAGATACTCTTCCCAAATCATTCATGGAGGAATGTTTAGACACTTTATCTTTACTGATTGTAGCATTAGTATGTCATTCCTTATCCTTAATATATCAATATATAACACTAGAAATGTCACGATGCTCCCACTGACCCTTTTGTACACACTAGGTTCATTCTTATTTTTTAATAAAATCAAACTCTTTTGATTGTCTAATCAAAACGAATGTTCCATATTTGAGAAGCTTGTTTCAATCCATTTCTCTGAGTGTCTACAACTCTTACCGCATCGTATGTAACTGGATCATCATCTTCTATGATACGTACCTCATCATCATCATCTATGATGAATCCATACCTCCCAGGTATCTTTGGTACTATTCCAGATTTACGATTTGGTTGTGGTACAATAGGTCTATCTACAAGTTCCTCTTATTTGACTTATAGTATTTTGTGGTTCTTAAACTCTTAAAGATTCTATTATCCTCCCACTATCCCCTTCAATGATAAACACCTTTATCTTATAAGGTAGCATGTTTCGCAACAAATACCTTTTGGTAAATAGGATTATAGAATATATACCCTAAAATTAATTTATGATGTCCCACAAATCTGTACTTATCAAATTTTGTCCTAAGCTTATCCTTTTGAAACATTTTCACATAAGTTGGATAACCCCTTATCTTAACATACTTAAGATTAGGAATCCTCCCTGTCCATAACTTTTATGGAGTCTTGGGACTAGATTTTGAGGTTACCTTTTTCGTAGATATGCAGCCATTTCTAGGGCATTACCCTAGAAGGATACTGGAATGCCGGTAAAATTATTATGGATCGTACCAAATCCAATAAGGAACAATTTTTCCTTTTAGATACATCAATCAATTATTGCGTATCAGGAAGCGTCCATTATGAGAAAATCATTTGAGATGATCTAGAAACTCATTATACAAGTATTCCTTCCTTGATCTGATTAAAGAATCCTAATACTTTGCCAATTTATTTCACTTCAAAATTTTTTGAACCTTTCAAATAATTCATACTTGTATTTCATAAAATACAAACATTCAACTCTTTGAATGATCATCTCCTTTTCTCATACAATTTTGTTCAATTTGGAAAATAATTTTTCACGTAAGTCAAGTATACAAAATCCATTAAGTAATATTCCAGTTCTATACAGAACATTATTATTATAAATAGAACAATAATTGTTCTTAAATATAATACCAAAGATTTCATTGTCCAACAACAAAATAGAAATAATGTTTCCAATGAGAACTGGAATACAATAACAACTTATTGACTTAATAGATTTGCCCGTAGACAATGCTAAACTATAAGTTTCTATGGCTAATGTAGCAACCTTTGCTTTATTTCCCACACATAGGATTACTTATCTTTGTTTAGATTTCTACTTCTGCTTAGTCCCTTCAAAAATCTATATTTATTGTAACCAAAGTCGGTATTCAATACCCAAGTAGAACCTTGACTTAAAGAAAAATTTATTTTAAATAATGAACAAAATAATATTTGTAACTAAAACTTCATTAAACTTCTTCTGGTTAGCCTCTGCAAGATGCTTCTTGTAGTTTCTTTCTAGTGTCCAGGCTTATTACAATGGAAGCAAACTCATTTGCTATCTGTATCAGTTTAATTCTTATTATCCTTTGTTTATGCCTTTTCTATTTACCTTCTTAAAATCGTTCTTCTTTTCAGAAGATCATTTGGTCCCTACCAGTAAGACATGGTCTTTCTTGGTTGGAAAGTGACTCTCAACATTTTTCAACATGTTAAGAAAATCAGCGAGGCTGATATCTAGCTTGTTTATATGAAAAATTCACAACAATTGTGAGAGGAGTCCGGGAGTGAGTGCAAGATCAAATCTTGGCTCAACTCTCCATCCATGACAAAACCTGTTGTCTTAATTGATCAATCAAATTGATAATGTTAAGGACTTTTATCTGTACCGTAGTGTCATCGGTCATTCTAGATCGGAAGAGCTCCTTAGATATCTAATATCTATCAGTCCTACTTTCCTCACCATCAACTACTTGATGTGCAGGAATATAGTATGAGCATCTATAGTTTCATGCTGACGCTGAAGCACGTTACTCATGGATGCGAGAATGATGCATTGAGCCAACTGTGCATTATCTTGTAATTTTCTAAAAGTATCAATCTCTTCCTCAGAGGAATTGTCTACAACCATTGCAGGGATAGGCGTATTAAGGACATAAGATAGCTTTTCAGCCGTGAGAAACTATTCCCAATTTCCTTAACCAATCTGTTTAATTTGGTCCGGTTAAATAGCATCTAATATGCTTCGCAGTGATAGTAATTTAAACATTGTAAAATTTTGTAAATGAATTTGTAATTAACAACATTTTAGCATACATTCTTTTATTAATCACCAAAATAAATTAGTTCTTGTTTTAAATTGGTGTCTCCCACTATTTTTTTCAAAATATATTACCCTCAATATATATAGTTCGTCAATATCTAATTGAAGATATGCTAGTGAGAATAAGGATCCCATTTCAAATGTATATAGCCTTGTGGTGACACAACAAACTATATATAAATAAATAGGTAGACAACTCTTGTCAATTACATCAACTATGCAACTCCTTGTATTTTGCCTCTTAGATTATTTTGATCAAGTGATGGCACATCCGAATCAAAATTATCCAAGTTAAGTCCAACCTAGCACTTCATATATTCAAAAAAGAAAAATATTGTCCTTGTGGTGACACTACAAAACAATATTGTTCAATTTTCTTTATAAGCATCAAATGTGATAAAATTAACATCTCAAAAAATCAAGATAAGCCTTGTGGTGACACAACAAACTTATTATAATTAATTGATACTCTATTATTTTTTATCATGTTATAAGGCGACGTTCGATATTTCAAATATCTTTAAACGCTTAGGACTTAGTATAAAAATTTGAGGAATTTGTTATTAAATTTGTCTCATCTTGTTTAGCGCGCATGCACATATATATATAAAATATACATCATATTAATTAACATGCGAAGCATGTTTGCATAATATGTAACATATATATATATATATATATATATATATATATATATATATATATAGTATAAGCATCCACATATAGAATACTATATTCAACTCGGATCGATTATGGACTTTATTCTAGTTTAGTTCACTAGAGCCACCAAGTGAACCAAAAGGTCAAACCTAGGGGTGCAAGAATTAAATTTAAATATAACTATTACATTTAAATCCCGGGCTCCATTACAAACGGGTCTTCAAGCGCTCCTTATTTCTTGATCTCCAATTCTTCAAAATTAATTCTAACTATTCCTATTACAAAAATATTTAAAATAAATAGCTAGAAACATTGATCAGCAGTTAAAGGGAAGCACATAGGAGGAAGATAGAATTTACATAAGAAAAATTAGAAAAGACGAGGTACGCAGAGCTCATTTAATAAAATCCTTACATTCATGCATCCAACTAAAATAAAATCCAATCAAATTGGTCAATAGTCCATAATCAATCCCATTTATCTATCATACACATCACCATATGCATCAATAAATAAAATTCATCTCATGAATAATAAACATTCAATATATATATATATATATATATATATATATATTGAATCATTTAATGTGCAAATTTAGTTAGCATAAAATCTAATTTTGAATCAAAATAAAATTCTTTATTTTAATCCAAATTTAAATCAAAATAAACCTCTTTTATTTTAATTTATCCTATTTTGAATAAAATAAACTATTTTATTTTAATCAAAATAAACTTTTTTTATTTTAATTAATTATGGAATCCAATTCCAAGTAAAAAACATTTATTGAAGGAAACGTAGATTCTCTTTCATATTCACAAATAAACTCCTTTATTTTGAATAATATGAAATCTTATTCCATATCAAAATAAACTCCTTTATTTAAGGAAACATGGATTTACTTTCCTATTCACAAATAAACTCATTTATTTTAGGAAACATGGAATTCATTTCAACTCTAATTAGTTATCATGGAATTTAATTTCAACTCTAATGATTTAGCATGAAATTCAATTTTAAAATTAAAATAAACTTTTATTTTATGATTAAAATAAACTTTTATTTTAAGATTAAAATAAATATTTTATTTTAATATAAAATACTATATTATATATATAATATAATATATATATATATATAGATATAAACTATGAATCAAATCGTGAAGGATCAGGATTAATATTTTGAAAAGTAAAATCAGCCACGGATTTTGCGAATTGATCATCACGGCTTTTCCTTTTCGCTTTTTTTTCTTTTTTTTTATTTAAAACAAAATTTATGCAACAAAATTATGCCCAAAAAATTTATTCTCAACACATTAAATTAAAATAATTAATAATTTGGATAAAGATTTGGCTCTGATACCACTGTTAGGTTTGTAATATTCATGAATGCAATCAAATTGCACAAAATAAGCGGAAGCATGAAAAATAGAGTTTTAAAATTTTACAAACCATATACCCAGATCATCCTTTATGCACAATTATTAATTAAACGAAAAGATAAAGAA
>JAINUV010001050.1:0-44342 GCA_020205505.1 Panax japonicus
AGCCTTGAAAGTACCATTTAGTTATTTACTAATGTTAATCAGTTCTGGTAGTAGTTGAAATTATATATATGTATGTATATATCAGATTGAAAACTTGAACATATCATGAGCTGTGAACCTAAAAGTTGTATTACCTTAATGTGTCTATTATTCTGAAACTGGGCACATCACAAGTGATTTTCTTTAATTTTTCTTGGTCCACATTGATTTCAATATTATTAAATGCATGTTTTCATGTTTCTCAATGCAGGCTTGGCAATGTAGCAAGTGAGATCAGGAATATATGTTGTGGAAATATCAAAGATATATAATATAAGCTGGATCTTTTTGGATTTCCTTTGGAAACTAATGCTCTCTTCTCTTTATCATATAGAACTAGTATTATTTTTGGATGGAGGAGGGAGTAGTATTCTAGTTTTTGCTCATTTCATCTGTTTTATTGTTTTATTGTTTTTTTTGGCAAAAAGTCATCTGTTGGTATGTGAAGTAACATATACAGAGTAACCAATCACACCCTACCAAAATTTAGTTATATACACCGTTCCTATCACCTTCTTAGCAACCAATCACACCCTACCAAAATCTCATTCAGCTTTAGTGATTGTTCATTTACCGGCTTACGAAGTGTTTGGTCCGTTTAAAGGTTCGAAAGTCTAAATGTAGTCCTTCAGAACCTCTTGTTCGTATATGAACAACTTATTTCAAAACGTAACTTATTTAATTACAAGTGTAATTTTTAGTGTTCAAACGTAGTGTATCAAAACAGATGCAGTGCGTTTGAATCTCTAAATGATATTGATAAATCTAATTATTTATGATGAGTAATGCTATGACATCATATCATATTAAAGTGTTTTATTTAGACAAGAGTATATAAATTGGTTTAGGTGTTTAGATTTATCATTAAAGAATTATTACATGTCCCAATTGATTCAAAAATTGAATTATTAGAGTTATTGTGTTATTAGTATAGGGTTTATCTTTTTTAACCATTAATGCCATTTATGTTCGTTATCGATGGATTCGGTTAGCATGAAGTTTATTTTTTGGTAAGTTGGTCAATTGGTCAGTAGAATACTGACACATATAGAGTTTCGCCTGCGTGTCAGTACTTTATTGGTCAATTAACCAACTTATTCAAAAATAAACTTCATGCTAACTTCTTCCATTATCGATTAGGTAACAGTGGGGACATAAAAATAAAAAGAATTAACCAAGTATACCAAAGGGAAGGAAAAAGTTCATCCAAGTTCTTGAGCTTGATGGTAATATAATGTAAAATCAGGGTAGTACAATAAAATAAGGAAAGAAGTAAATTAAATTTTAAAAAAAATAAAATTAACGGCTCAGATTATTTATGATGAAGTGGGACCCATACAAAGCTGAAGTTGTCGTCTGATACTTATCATCCGGCGGCGATATCAGCTTACGCTACTCCCACTAGTTAGTGATTAAAAATGAAACAAGTAAAATATGGAGTGGTGGAGTGATGACCAAACAAGCCCTTATCACTTGGAGGAAAAATCAACGGCACATTTCTCAGTAACAACTCTCTCTGTCTCTCCTTCTCCATCGGTATGTATGTATGTGTTTGTTTGTATATAACTCATATTTCATGAACCCTAATTCTTGCTTTTGATTGTTCATCTCTACTTCAGGTACTAGATTGTGAGTCTGTTTTTTGATGAACTGAGTCATAAATTTGATTTCTTTACGTTCATTTATTTTTGATGTGTTATCATTTTGTGATGGAGCTATGATTTGTAAGTGTGAATATATTTTATGATTGATCTTTGTTTACAAAAAGGAATTTTTTTAGGTGTTTAAGTATGTTTGATTGCTGGGAAAATAAATCCAGAAATTAAAATCCAAGTGATGAGCTTAATTTAAGCAACCAAAGCTGAGAAATTTGCCTGAAGTTGGGTTGGGTGGAGGGTCTTTTCTCTGGACCTAGATTTTGATTTTGCATTATTACTCTTCCTGCTTTTCATTAAAATTTTGGGCAATTGCTAAGTCTTGAGGAGTTGATGATCTGAATGGTGTTTGTTGAGCTAAAATTGCAAAACAAATGCATAGCACATATGTATTAGAACACTTTATTTGGCTAAAAAAGTTCAAATTTTAGTGCAAGTACTGTGGAGAAGTCATCATATGTTTGTGTCAAACAATGATTTGACTACCATTTGAGTTTTTGCAATTGTTACACAATCAGAATTATTAACCGGGATTTTTCATATCAAATGATGTGCGGGTTAGTTACATGTAGGACCATCTTATTATGTGAAATATGACTAGTTCCCCTTCCCCCCCAAAAAAACTGAGTAGTTGGGTTAGTTACAGAAGGATGATTTTTTGTTTCTTGTTTTAATAACATACTACCATTTAGTAGTGTGGATCACTAAAACCATCAGACCAAAGTTGTCAAAGACGAAAAAGAGGATCAGGAGAGAGAGATAGAAGGAATCACAGGGAATGTAGCCACTGTTGTCTTTCTCTTTCTTCCTCTTTTGTTTTGAGGAGGCCACTTTTGGACCTTTTTGGGTCTAGGTCCAAGTACTTGGCAATTGATTAAATATATATCTTCTATGATTCATTTTATATTTATGAGAAACAAATTACTCCCTCCTTCCTCAAAAGAATGAGCAAACTACATTTTTCACAAATATTAAGGAAAGAGTAAAGTAGAGGAAAGAGAGTAAAAGAGTTCTAAATTTATAGCACCACAAGATTACGTAAAATTGATGAGTACTTTTATTTATTTTTTATTAGTAGACCCCACTAAATGACATATTTACCATTTACTTTATGTATTTTAGCTCTTTTTTTTGGACAAAAAAATTGTACCTTATTCAAAAAATGACTCTTTCGAGGACGGAGGGAATATACTCTTTGTAAATCTAATAAAAATAAGTTGTACTTCGCAATGGAATTGTACATTGAAGGTCCATAACAAAAGTGGATTTTCTAATTTGACTTTCAGCCATATAAGACAAGTTAAGCCCAGACCTTCTAATGCTCTCTTGAAAATGGTATAACTATTATAATAAGATAATAACTCATTGATAAATCATCATGATATTCCAAAATATTTGTAAGAAGTAGTATGCATGAACAGATTTTCAGTACAGTTGTATGATGAAATAACTTTTAAAATATCATTATTGTTCCATGGTGGTGTAAGTTAGCATACTTATCAACATATTTTTGGTTTATATATGTCATTCAGCTGCCTTACTTTACAGGTGCATTCTAAATAAGAGAATATGAGTACGTTAGATGTAGCCAGAGCTGAACTTGCTCTCGCAGTTCTTTATTTGAACAAAGCCGAAGCCAGGGACAAGATATGCAGGGCAATACAATATGGTTCAAAATTCGTGAGTAATGGAGAGCCTGGAACAGCCCAAAATGTTGACAAATCAACTACCTTGGCACGGAAAGTTTTCCGTCTTTTCAAGGTTCGGTTGGATTGTATAATTTTTAACAACAATTGTATTACATTTTTGTCCAGGTCTCCTTGTTTCATTATTGGTTCCCTTGATGTGTAGCGATTTCTGAGGAGTTGTTTTTTTGTTAAATTATTCCAGAACCATTTTGTGTCCAATACCAATCTATGATTCTACCATTATCAAACTATCCTCTTTGAAACTATTATTGAAATGAATAGCCTGCTGGCCGGATCCTCACATTTGGTTGGAAAATGTGTTGAGAGAAGTCTTTAAAATGAATCCAGTTTTGCACTTCCTTAAAGTACTGACTGAAGTAGTTGTTTAATACTGTTTACAGTTTATCAATGATCTGCATGCACTTGTTAGTCCACCAGTTCAAGGAACTCCTCTTCCACTTATTTTGCTGGGAAAGGTATAAGATAGCGTGCACTTTAAAATTTAAATGTTGTTCTAACAATCTTCTAATTTTCTTTTCCTCTCCAACGATAATGCTCCTTGCAGTCCAAAAATGCATTATTATCAACTTTCTTGTTTCTCGACCAAATTGTTTGGCTTGGTAGGAGTGGCATATATAAGGTACAAAGCAATTTTTTTATGTGGTAGTATCAATGTCCTAAAATGATTGCTTTGAGTTTGTGACCGTAAACTTACATATTCTATTGTTTTTATACAGAACGAAGAATGTACACAGCTTATTGGCAGGATTTCTCTTTTCTGCTGGATGGGTTCTTCAATCTGTACTACCTTGGTTGAGGTTTGTTGCTTTCCTATCTATCTATTATTTTGTTGTTTGGTATGTCCGATGTCTCTGTGGCTTCATATCTTAAAGTTTTCAAAAGTTTTATAATTTGTTAATTTCATATTTACAAGCGGTCCAAAGTTGTGATTAATATTTTCTCTGCTTAACATTTCAGATTGGGGAGCTTGGAAGACTTTCGGCATCAATGAAGAAATTAGAGAAGAATCTTGAGGATACTGATAAATACAAGGTTTGCTCATCCTGCAAGCACATGTATATATTAGTTTTTTAGCTTGCACTTTCAAAATTTCTGTTGGTTGTGTAGTTCATTTATATATCCTTGTTATTCTTGTTTCATATGTTGTGAATGCAGAATGAGCAATACCGTAGTAAACTGCAAAACTCAAATGAAAGGACACTGTCTTTGGTTAAAGCAGCCATAGATATTGTGGTTGCAGCTGGGCTGCTGCAACTAGCACCCAAGAAAATCACTCCGCGTGTCACAGGAGCCTGTGGATTTACTAGCTCTCTCATCTCTTGTTATCAGGTGCTCATAATTATCTCCATGTTAAATTCATTGTTCTATTAATTTTTATCACCTCCGGGCTAGGAGTGATGTCAAAATGAATTATCCTTTCTAAGGAAGATTGATACTTTTACAATGGTAAGGTACCTTTTCGATTGTGGGAGAGCGAGGAGGAAAAAAAGGCAGAGCAACTTAAAGTAACAAATATATAATCTATCATTTTCACTTCTAAATAAACGGTTTTCATTTTTAAGTTATTGCGATAGATGATGCACAAATCCGATCTACATGCAATATTTATGCTGCATGATGTGGGGGGCTCCGAAATAGGAGTTGTGCTTTCAGTGCTATTAAATGTTTTAGGGTTGTCGTGCTTATCTGAGGTACTTTGTTTTGCTGTGCAGTTGCTTCCTTCACTAACAAAGTCGAAGACAACTTGAAGAACACGACCTGCTCTACTCAAAAAGCATCCACGCTAGCTAGTTAGATATTTCTTGTCTGTGCACCTCTTTTCCTACTACTTTGAGTTCCTTACAGTGGTAAACAGTATATGTTGTGTGCCTGAACGCAAATACACAAGCTTGGAACTGTACTTCAATGAAGTTATTATGTGGATGTTCATCTAGAACAATTTACATGAATGAATAGTAAGGGGTTCATATCCTCGTCAATTTTCAATCCCCATAGAAGTAACACATCCAAACATGACTTAACAATCTATTATAAAAGAAGATTCTATTAGAGCAATAATATAAATGTGTTTTATACATAGCAAGAAACAGTACAAATATCAGCTCATCTTAAACTATAAGTTACATAATATGAGAATTAAACTGCAAGAAAAACAGAGAGCCATACAAAAACATAAGAGCCATGGTCAAACTTGAATCTCACATGAAGCTGGTATGTTTGTTCAGCGGGAGCTAGTCATTATGGTGACTGATTCAATAGGCTACTCCATCCTGACCAAAGAAGCAGGGTTGACATTACTAGGTAAATTCCCACAATGAAGCCTCAAAGTTAAGTAGACCAAAAAAAAGTCCAGGCTTACAGCATATGATCCAATTCGTTGTCCTCATCATCCTCCAATTCAATAAGCTCGGCACCCTGTTCATTTCTTGGCATTATAAATTGCAAGAAACCTCCCAAATGTCCCCATATGCGGTGTTCAGGTAGAGAGGCCTCACTAGAGGGTGTAGGAAGTGAATCATTTTGCAAGGTATGGGGTAAAGCCTCACGATCGTACTTCAAAGAAAACTTTCCAGATGGTCCAAGGATATCGACATCAAATGCGGGAGTTAATGGCCGCCCAAGAACTTGAACATGAGACACACTGCAAGGTGCAAAATGAAATCCAGAAAAGAATGAGTCAAATCTCAATGGTCAAGTTAATTTTCGTCGTATTGTACAACCTCAAGCTAAAACTCTCATCAGACCCGTACTAAATAATCATGTTTACTGCAGAATAGAGCCAATAGAACAAGAAGAGAATAATAGCGTATCACTTATAATTAGAGGGTCGAGAAAATTTTATTGAATGGTTACCTCTGGATCTGTAGCGTACAAAACCAAAATACCCTAATATTTATATTTGGCTATTGGTATTATAGATTAATGAACCAACTGGTTAAATATAATTATGAATCCATTGATTGCAAAATATGAGAATACAGGACTAACCAGATATAAAATAAGTCATCCGTTGCTTGTGTTTGGACCCTACCCAATAGCTCAATTTGCAAGAAGCCACCAATGCAGAGAATAGGTTCTGGCAGCTTGAAGTTCTGCAGGTGATTTTCCTGCTTGCAGAAAAGTCGAATCAACAGATTAACTATACCACTATAACCATTGGAGCATTTTAGCTTCATAAGGAAAAAATAAGAAGGCTAGAAAAACATCACACGGAAAAATTAGTCTACATTTAGCTAAATGCTAAAGAAGAATTCTAAGGCAGAGAAGAAATAAACAATGGTCAATAAATAAAAAATGCATCACTATTCACTTTATCTCTTCAGCTTGATATGGAAATGATTTTCAAGATGCTCTGTACTCGCCAATGCTCAACTTATAAAGTCAAGATTTTGTAATGTAAAATTGTAGACCATCTGTTGAAAGATACTACAATTTTTGGATGAAAGTTTTTGTACTAGAAAAACATTTCATATTGCAATAAATATCACACAAGTGCATGGATTATCTACCAAGTTCTATGCTGTACAAAAACTCACCTGAGACATTGGAAAATCTTGTGAAGTGTATGTCCATATGAACTTCTCATCGGCATGTTGCTGAAGTGGCAGTTGCCTAAGATCCTTGTCTATATCAGCTGGAAATTTGGGTTGACCGATTCGGAATCGGACAGATTTTGACGAGTATATTGGATGACCAGGCTGAAAATAGGCTGGATATGAAAAAAGACATCTTGCAATCAATAATTCAAATGGAGCAGCATTTCATTATCTAAAAAATAATTGTATAAATTCAAAGTTACAAACCAGCAACCTTGGAAAGGTTGTATGTTGATCTCAGTAATAACACAGAAATCAGCTCTGAGTTTGTAGATTAGTGTTTCAGGCACTTCAGGATTACTCTGACCTTTACTTGACCAGTAAGAGCCTCTTCGTAAAATTTGGTCCCTTGGATCTAGAGTATTCCTAATGCTTTCTTCAGGATAATTATCAGTGCTAGAAGCACTAACTGCATGTGCCAAACAATTAATTACTTTAATTGCCGTAAGAGCTTTAAACAAGGAAGCATAGACCATGTGCTCCCTGTCAAGAGCTTCCCATTGCATAGAATTGCTGGATCCAACATCCACTGATTTTTTATTTTTGCCGCTTAGTTCAGCTACAAAGGCAATGTTAGCAAGCTGGGGAAATATTCTCAGGCACAGCTGCTTACATAGTCCATTTGCAATCACTGCATAGCGACAAACATCGTCATAAAATCTTTAGAGTATTTACTTCTCTTTTAAGTTACGAAACCATGAAAAGAAAACCCCAGAGGGCACTCCATCACCTATAGTTGAAATGGATTAACATATTCAGAACCTTCAAAAAATCAATAGACATTGTTGTTTCCATCAGTAAAATTTCACTGAACAGAAAGTTAACAAAGAAATATTACTGAAAATTCTCTGATGCCAGTTAAGTTAATAGGAAAAAAATGACAACCAATATTAAGATGCGGCACCTGCCTACTAAAAATTGTTTCTTCTTTTTTCCGTTTCAATATGCATAGCTCGTGAGTTGGCAACTTGGGCTTGAACAAGGTTGTTTGATCATTGATGGTTATTACGCTAAATATGAAGGATTGGGCTTCCTCTTAACTTGATTTTGGTACAGCAAATATATAATTGTTGACGAGGGTATCAAGGCAAGTCCGGGGTTCATAAGAGTATCATGGCAAGTCTGGAGAGAGCAAACCTAAGACCAAGTGGATGACCAAGAAGAAGCAGAAGCAAAAAAATAATGAGAAACGACATAATTGTGCTCAATACATAGAAGATAAAATCCCCACACAGTTATTTAAACTAATCTTGAATAAGACTAAGATAGAGAACTTTTGAGCAACACAAAGTATAATTCAAAAGAAGTTCTCATTATGTATGCTTAGTTGAAACTCTAACAAGAAATCCCCCCCCCCCCCACTTCCCTTCTTTCTTCGCACACTCTATCTCTCTCCCTCTCGTACTCATATCCACATACAGCTGGGCTGGTGGATCACAAATTTGAAAACTGAGAACTGAACTTGAAAAAAAAATTGACAAAGTGAACCTTGTATAACTCAAACTATGCTTCAATTGAAGGTCACGTTCAAGTAAGCCCATGCATGCTTTGGCTGAAACTCTCAACCCCCTTTTATTTTTCTCTCTCTCTTTAACTCAATATAAAAATTGCCCACCACTCACAGTATAAAAATTGGTACTACCTCCATCAACTTTAGGTTACCCTCTTTCAGTTTTGGGATGCCCCAAATTAAGTAAATTTTATCCCACATATTATGGATTATTTGTTCAATTTGACGATGTTACCCTCATGTTTGAAATTTAAAAAAAAAATAAGTTCAAAACTGTGGACCCTATTCATACACCAATACCTTTTCTAGAGTAAGAAAAATAAAAGTTTTCGTCTGGTCAAAAATGTCATTTGTCAAAAGTTAAAACTATGTGCCAAGCAAAAAGGTTACACTTCATTGACCGCGGGGCGCGGGGCGCGGGGGGCGGGGGGCGGGGGGGGGGGGGTTAAGAGAGTAAATGAACCGAGTCGAGCCGAGCATTGAATTACTCAAATTTGGTTCACAAAATTTATCGAGTATAAAATAAGGTTTGATCGAGACTTGTTTAGCTATCGAGTCGAGCACGATCTCGAATCGAGTCCGGGCAATTTGAACTTTTCAAACGAATATGATCCGAGTATAAATATAAAATCACAATTTGAAAAGGTTCTAGTATTTTATCAAACTTTAAAATTTGCTCATATTTGAATCATTTATATTTCGAGTCAAGTTCGAATCGAACTTGTAAATGAGCGAATACGAATCGAATCCGAAATGTTTGCTCATTTTACAACCTTAAGGGGGGAGTCTTGTCATTTTGGTGCCGCCTATCTAAACCTAAGTCTCAATACTAGATGGGTTACGTGGGTATATTTGTTACAAATAATAAATGTAAAAATTACTCCGCCTATATGGAGCCCCCCCCCCCCCCCAATTTCCAGCCAACAATTTACCTTGCCAAAATTGTTAAAAATTCGCATGCACAACAATCACAAGATTAAAATAGGTAGTATACCCTTTATGTGTATACACACATTTACTTTTCATCTAAGATCAGATAATTAAATGAAACCAAAAATAGTAAATAACAACGAAAATATGTAGATGAAGCTGGCATAATAAGTGTCAAAGGAGCTCATATAAACAGCTAGCTTTGCTAATTTCATACCCTACCTACTAAGGATGCTATCAGACTTTTGACTATGGTCGAAATTATTTACCGTCCTGTATATCTTGCATTTATCCTGGTTTGATATTTGAATAGGTTATGCCAAAGTTATTAAACCAAACCCTCTATAAAACTATAAAAGTAAACATAATTAGAGAGCAACAATTTCTTATCAAATTCATTTTCCTGGTTTGGTATCAGAATCAAGGTTCCATCACTGATAGTTTCTTCCTTCAAAATTATTTAAAAGTAGGAATACAATGGTAACATATGGAGGCTTTTCAATGAATCTCATTTTGTCTGAAATCTTCAAATGATTTTTAAAGGTAGAAGGGCTTGTTATTTCGAACAAAAGTTTAGTTCTATCATGACACAATTATTCATTGTGCTTAACACCAAATTCCTTATAAGAACCAATATGACTGGAATTTAATCATGTTCCAATCAAATTAACTAACCCTTTGTGCTATCAATAATCAAATGTAGAATGGCTTGTTATTTTGAACAAAAGTTCAATCCTATCCGAATCCCATTTTTTTCTAGATGTCTATTCTGTGTCTGACAACTTATCCATAAGGATTAGACACAATCATATAAGTATATAATTAAGAATTATACACGATTATAGAAAAAAAAATCTTCAACAGAGGTTCAAAAACAAACTCACACTAATGAAATAAGTTGAAATCATGGAAGAAACGCGTAATTAAGCTGCCACAATAAAAAGACTGCAACTTTAGTCTGTAACATTACTCACAAGAATCGCGCCAAAAACGTGATACGGAACTTGCTCGAATAAGATCAGCTGAATCATCCAAGCATGTCAGAATTTTCAATGCCATGTCGGTTCCGAGCAATTGCAAGAAATCAAAATGATCCGCCATTTGAAAGAGACCAGCCAAACTTCTGATCAAAACTTCACAATTTATTCAAATCGTCTAACCTGATTCACAATGTAATTCAAAATTAAACCATTTAATGGCCACCTTAAGAGCATTTTCGTATCATGGACTTAAGAGTGTATTCATATCATGGAAAAAATGAAAAGAAAATTGAATGAGATGACTTCAATTGTGAAAACGACAAGAAATGCACACCAAAAAAACAAAAATGAGGCAACTTCTGATTTTATTTCTCTTTTTTCCATCCAAGCCAGCCACGGTGTAAGATATGGGGCATAGTCCAAGTACCCACAGTGTTAACAGAATAGCTTGGGGGGAAAAAGGAACCTTCAAGCCAAAAAGGATATTACACCTATACATCAAATAAACTAGAAACACCACAAGCCCCAAAAAATACACATTAAGCTCCTTGCACAACATACTTCAAGAAGTGCATAAAATATATAACAGACCATGAATATACCTACTTTTTACCCCCAAAAAAATAGCAAACAAAAAAAGGGAATATAGACAATTGACCTCTCCTAATCCCTAAAAGAACCATTATTTCTCACCTCCACATGACCCACCAAAATTTTCCATATTCTTATAAGAAATTTTTCCTGGTCTGATAATAAATTGAATTAATTGAACTTATCATAAATTATAATTTTCTTTTAAATAAAGCAGGTAACCAAATTAAAGGATAAATTTTTACAGAAAACTGCACCACACCAGTTCAAATTACAGAATAGCCGAGTAAACTTCAGAAAAACAAACAACGAATTCGAAACTGGAAGAGATTGGAACAAGGAAAATACAATTTTTCGGCAAACTGAATAAATTTAACATGTAATTGCGGATATAAATAGTAAATGCAACTAAATATTCAATTTTGAAACAAAAATCGCATAGGTAAAGAAATTTGAGGATCAAGATTTCACCTTTATATCTGTTCGACGCAAGTTAAGCTCCAGGCAAAACCCCATAAAAAGAAAATATTTATATATCTATCTAATAATATCTATCTAATAAAATACAAATAATTTTGAATTTCCCGCTCACTCAATAAATCATCTGGGCCGTCCAAAGTTTAAGATAAATCACACCGTTCATACATCTATCTAATAAAATACATCTATCTATCTAATAATCTAATAATAATTTAATAAAATACAAATGATTTTAAATTTCCCGCTCACTCAATAAATTATTTTGGTCGTTCAAAGTTTAAGATAAATCATATTGTCCATACAGTGCCGGATGCACGGGACCCAGCTAGTATATATATATAAAAGGAGATAGAAATGGGGGAGAGATGCCTTTTCGAAGTCTATATTTATTGGTTGATTGTCGAGTTAAAGGGTTGTTCCGAAATAACTTGTTTTAAAATGATTTATAAGTTAAAATATAAATTAATTTATAAGTTATTTTAAATTAAAATTTATAAGTAAAAATATTTGGTATCATTTTAATTTATAAGTCAAAAATTAAGTTAAAATAAATTATGAAAGTGTTCGGCTTATAATGACTTACAAATTAAAATCAAATAAAAAATTATTAAAAAACACATTAATAAATATTATATTTTGTCAAACTAACTTATTTTAAAATGATTTATAAGTCATTTTAAAATAAGTTACAAATACTTACTTTTTGAACTTAAAACTGAACATATAAGTAAAAAAATAAGTCATTCCCAAACAGAAAAATAGTAATAAATGTTGATCAACTTATAAGTTCTTTCCGAATAGACTCTTAATCTCCGAATTAATCTCGAGTAAGGTTCAACTCGGTCCGAGTTTGTCATTTTTATTGATACATGTATATTATATTTATAAATATATCAAATTTTTCGTAAATATACATCTAGTTGTGATAAATAAATAATGTCTGTGAATTAATAATACATCATTAAAAATGAATAACTAAACAAACAATGATGTGATTTTTTTTTAAATGTTCATTAAATCTATATATATATATATATATATATATATTAAATGGACTCCATATTTAAAGTTAATTCAAGAAAAGGCTATAATTCATCATATTTTGTCAATATTTTATGAAGGGTTATCGGTAAAAAAATGTCTCTCAAAATTTTATTTTTAACATCAAAGTATCAAAAATTTTAATTATATTCCTTTAAATTTAAACGTCATTTTTGAAAACCCAAATTACACCACTACCATTGCTAATAAACCATCAACACCAACTCAAAAACCACCACCCACTACCACCCTCAACAACCACCACCACCTCCATAATCCAGGATCCATTATGACAACATAATTTCTCAGATTCACCATGGTCACGTCGCCATTGACATCGCTATTAACGAAGAAGAGAAGAAAAGAAAAAAGACGGACGCTTTCCTCTCACAAATCAGGAAAAAAAATAATAAATTATCTGGCTAAAAATTAAAAGGGTCGTTATAGATAAGGTTGTAAAATGAACAAACAATTCGATTTGTACTCGTTTGACTAAAAGTTAGATTCGAGATCGACTCAAAATATAAATGAGTCAATTCTATTATACTACACTAAGTAACAACCAATCAGATTTGAACATTAAAATTTAGATTATTCTATTTTTTGTAAGACCCACTTGGTATTCTAATGAATTTAGTCCAATAATCATTAGCTAATGTTTATCTTTACAATAGTCATTAGACTACTTGATATTCTAGTGTCTGACCCAAAAAATCAGCCCACTTGATATTCTAGTGCCTCGCCCAAAAAATCTTGGGGAGGGGGGGCATGGCCCCCTCCAGCCCCAAGGTAGCTCCGTCCCTGTAGGTTCGACTTGATTCGTTTATACCCTTAGATATAGATGTATAGCGACAGTGAAAATCGTCGCTATAAGATCTATAATAGCGAAGATTTTCATGTATGAATATTATTTTTTGTTGTGAATTTATCGGTTTTTAAAATCACTTACAAATTGACAATAAAACATCTCTCACATATTTAGAAAATTTGTACCTTTTACTTGAGAAATTTTGACGAAGCACCACATATATATTTATCCTTAAATTATTGACATAAAATAAATCTCATACCATCAATTACCTATAAGTTAAGTTTATCATTATTTTTTTTAAATAACTTTTACAACTATGTAACTAAAAACTATTTAAACTTTCTTTTAATTTTATTTTATTTTTTAAGTTTAAAAATATTTAAACTAAATTATGAGAAATTATATCATTGTATCGGAGGGAGTCGTGAAGCAAGGCCCGTAGGGTAGTTGAGGCGGATGGTTCAAAAAGTCTTTTTAATTTTGTTAGTTGGTTTTGAAATAATGGAGTTGTATGAAGAGTTGGTGACAGTATTACTGTAAATGGAGAATCCAGAATCCATGAAATTTCACATATTATCTGGTTAAAGAAAAGAATCTTGAGCTACATAAGTGGATATATATTAATTTCACTTGTGGATATATCAATTCTTTTTAAAGAACTTTAGATATTTTCTTTAATTATATGGAGAGAACTAGAAATTTTGAATAGATAATTAAGGATTAAACATTAAGTAATTTCCTTTTTCTATTTCGCCTCTTGTCAGTTTCATGATTTAAATATTTTATTTTCCTTTCAAAGGCCAGAGGAATTAATCTTCTAGTCTATACACATTTGGATGCAATACTTTTGGATGATTTTTTTTTCAATTATAAATTTTAACACTAAAATTGGTGTTGAGAAAAAAAAATCATGTTTAGTGGGTTCTAAGCTAGGAACCTTAATATGCATGCATTTTCGGTCGTATGATATAAACATAATGACTGTGTGTTAACTTTGCCATGAACAATGCAGGTTGCAAGCTTGGGAGCTTACCTTCTGTCAAGGAACATATTAACTGTGTCATTTGCACCAAGAGACACCCATGAAGCACAAGTGCAGTTTGCCCTTGAACGCGGTGTTCCTGCTTTGATGGGTGTTTTGGCATCCATTAGGCTGCCTTACCCATCAAGAGCTTTCGACATGGCTCACTGTTCTCGGTGTCTCATTCCTTGGGGCCAATATGGTATTCTATTTCTTATCCACTTTGGTACACTTTTTTCCTTGGATGCCTTGCGAGAAAAATTAAGTTTCAATTGTTTGCGAATTTTGGGATGTTATTTGAGCAGATGGGCTTTACTTAATTGAAGTTGATCGAGTTTTAAGACCCGGCGGATATTGGATTATCTCTGGACCGCCTATAAATTGGGAGAGACATTGGAAAGGTTGGGATAGAAAACCTGAAGATCTCAAAGCAGAACAAAACGTAATCGAGACCATGGCAAGAAGTCTTTGTTGGAAGAAATTGGTACAAAAGCAGGACCTTGCCATTTGGCAGAAACCCACTAATCACATTCACTGTAAACGCAATCGGACGGTATTTAAGAAACCGCGCTTTTGCGAAGCACAAGATTCAGACAAGGCTTGGTAATGCTGATTTATTACTACTAGCATTATTTTCCTTGTTGTTTTATGCATCTCAATTCTCTCATCAACTTGAAATGTGCCAACTAAATATAAAGGACGCCACTAGAAGTCTAGAACTATTGCTATGGAGTATAATGCAACTGTGAATATCAACAAAAGTTATCTACCCTTAGTTAAGAGATTCTATGAGATTTTTGTTACTCTATGTTCCCCATTATAACTAATCTTTTTTGGCTAGCATTCATGATTTAATTCAAAAAACGAAAAAAAGTTGGGGAATTCTTCGATGTAGTAGAACACTTTGATTCTCAGTCATTTTGAAACCAATTTGATGATAAAGGGTGCTTACTGCTAGAAATTACTCATATGAAATTTCTTATTATTTATTTTATCAAGCATGCTTTTGACTGATCCATTGAACCTCCTCAAATAGTTGAAGTTCACTTTAGATATGATACCAAAACCAATTGATTGATAAAGAAACCTGCCATCAGAATCAATTTTTTCCTAGTGTTGCTTTCGTAATGAATATGTTAGTATATGTATATATACTCTAAGGTTTTAATGATGACAATGTTTTATGGACTAAACTGTTTTTATATATTAAGTCATGTTTTTATGCATGTTAATAGTAGCATGAAAGTACACTGCACATAATGTTAGTTGGTTCACATGCTTCCTGATTTAGATTGAAGACTTATTCAAATATATTTGTTATACCAATTCACGTATTGCAGATCTTATTAGGAATTGGTTTGTTTATGGACTCTTATTTAAAATGAAACATCTGTTATTTCTTAGAGTCTTGCTTTAGCAGTTGGAGTTTTGAAAGAGTCTTGTTAACAGTCAAATAAGGACTCTTTCTTGTTAACAGAGTTGTTGGTTTAAAGGAAACTTGTTAAAAAGCAAGTTGGACTCTTTCAGCTAGTCTTTATAGTTTACTACTTCTCTTATCTACTGAGTTGTTATTAACGTGTTTTACTATTTCAAAGTACTGGCTGTTTTAATTGGAATGTTCATTATAGCCGTTGCTTTCTCTTCTATATATTCTGTTTTTCTCGGCTTCATGGAGCAGACACAAGACTGCAGAACGTATTCTTAAAGAGAGCTATCTGAGATACAAATCGTGATATCATTCTTTTAGTCTCAATTTGCACTATAGTTCTTGTATTTCTTCATTTATATCTATTGTAAACATAGTACAAGTCTAGGTTGGCTTGGGTTTTTATTTTAGTAATATTCAGTCTGTACAACGAAGGTATCAAAAGTCTCAAAGGTGAGAGGTGTTGCAGAGGTGCAAAGGGGGCAGAGGTGTCCAAGTGATCGTCGTTGTAACAGGGAGTTTTTATTTACTTTGTAATTGCTGAGTATTATTTTAATAAAGTGAGTCTCCAATCCTAGTTGGGATTGGACGTGGATTAGGCTACTAGACTAGAGGATAGGGGCTGAACCACGTAAAAAATCTCGGTGTGATTTACTGTTGTTTTGCTTCTGTTCTTAGCTTCTAATATTCTGCTGAGTTTTGATTCACGTTGAAAAAAGTTTTATACTAATACGGACAGGTATTAGCTGTCCGTTTTTAAAAGTTAAGAATATAACTAATACGGACAGGGTTAGACCGTCCGATTATAGGCTGTTTTAGTATACTTTAAAAATTGGCCATTTTAGATCACTTCTAAGTATTTACACCTATTCACCCCCCCCCCCCTCTAGGTGTGCTTAATTACAGAATTACATTTGGTATCAGAGCAAGGCTCTACTAATATTGATCTTTGCAGGTCGTAGGGAAAGATCCTATGGCACACCTCAATTTTCAAGAAGGTCAATCCACAAGTCGGCCACCTTTGTTGCTCGGAAGTGAAAACTTCAATTTTTGGAAGTTTAGAATGATGATTTATCTCAAACGAGACCCATGGGAATGGTGGGTTATTGAGAATGGCCCTGTCATTCCAAGACATGATGATGGAAAACCGAAGACTCTCATGGAAATGGATTCAAATGAATCATATATGTTTTCCTACAACTCCAAAGCCATGAACACGTTGCTAAGTGGAATGATTCAAGCTGAAATTGACAAAGTTTCCGCATGCACTACTGCTAAAGAAATATGGGATACAATCATCATGAGCCATGAAGGAACTACAAAGGTAAAAGAAGTCAAATTAAGTTTACTAATGCAAGAATATGAACTTTTCAGGTTAGAGAAGAATGAAACCATCAAAGAAGCTCAAGCTAGATTCCTCACTCTTATGAACTCCCTAAGCATGCTTGGCCGAAAAATTGATCAAAGGGAGATAAATAGAAAGATTCTTAGAGTCATGCCCAAACGATTTGCACCAAAAGTAACAACTCTTCAAGACTCAACTACAATCAGTACGATGGATACTCTAACTTTGTTTGGAGAACTTGAAGAATTCGAAAATCAACTAAAGAGGTATGAGGATGAAGATGAAGGACCTAAAAGGAAGACCTTAGCTCTTCAAGTTGAAAGCTACATAGAAGGTGATGATGAAGACTCGGATGAAGAAATAGCTATGATGTCCCGAAAATTGAGATAGCTGATTAGAAAGAAGAATAAATCAAAATTTCAAGGCAAGACATTCAACAACAAGAAAGATGCCAAGCAAAAGCCACAAGAAGATACCTGTTTTGAATGTGGAAGGCCCGGACATTTCAAGAGAGACTGCTTCCAATTAAAAAGGAAGAACAAAGCAAACAATTCAAAAGGAAAGGCGTTAATGACATGGAGTGATGATGAGTCCAATCATGACGAGGAAGAAGATGAAACTGCTCAACTGTGTTTCACTGGATTATGCAATCAAGAATCATCTGAGGTAAACTCTGAACTTGGTGATATTACTATCTCTGATTATCTAATTTTAAAAAATGAAAATATTCGTATTAAAGAGAAAAATGCTCATTTAAAAAATTGGATAAATGATTTAATGAAAGAGGTAGAAACATTGATTGAAGAAAAACAAGAAATAGTTAAAGATTGCACATCAAGTGAAGTATCTAAGTTAAATGCTAAAATTGATTATCTTGATAATTATAATAAAATTCTCTATAATCGTGCAAACAAATTAAATGAAGAATTCAATGTTCTTAAAAAGGAAAATGATGTTTTGACAGAAAGTTTGAAAATGAGAGATACTTGTATTGATGCTTTTAATGATGGAAAAATATTAAACATGCAAAATAATAATGAGGAAAAAATAATTTCATTAAAAAGGGATCTTGCAAAATTTGTTCAAGGGGAAGAAAATTTAAATATAATGTTAGGTGCTCAAAGGTCAAGTCTTGATAAACAAGGAATTGGATATAATCCTGTTAAGAACATCACAAGCACGACTAATAAAATTAGAGTAATAAATAATAAACCAAGGAACAAACCTCTTTATTGCTCACCTTATGTTACATGCAGAAAATGTGGTTTAAAAGGACATTTTGATACAAACTGTAACAAAATGAAAATAAAGAAAGTTTGGGTAAAGAAAGGAGATTTAATTGCTACTAACAATACCGGACCCAAACAGATTTGGGTACCAAAACGATGAGCTGCTTATTTGTTTTGTAGGTGTGTTTTAAAGCTAAAGTACCATCACATAAATGGGTACTAGACAGTGGATGTTCTAGACACATGACGGGTGATAGTGCTAAATTCATCTCATTAACAACTAAGAAGGGAGGAACTGTTACCTTTGGGGATGACACCACATGCCAAATCGTCGGTAAAGGTAAAATTGGGAATGGTAAGGTTTTCATTGATAATGTTCATTATGTTGAAGGATTAAAATATAATTTAATTAGTGTAAGTCAACTAATGGATAGTGGACATAAAGTAGTCTTTGAAAAAGATAAATGTGCTATTATTCATGCTTCTCACAATGTTCCTTTAATTGCTCAAAGGGAAGGTAATATTTATACTATTAATTTTGAAAATCAAAATAAAGATATTTGCCTAACTGCTATTCAAGATCAAACTATTCTTTGGCATAGAAGGTTAGGACATGTGCATATGGAATTGATTAACAAACTAGCTACCAGGAATCTTGTCAAAGGATTGCCAAAGCTTAAATATGAAAAGATAGGAATTTGCAATGCATGTCAGTTAGGTAAGCAAGCAAGAAATTCCTTTATCAGCAAAAATAAGGTATCAACTTCTTTACCTCTTCAATTATTGCATCTTGATTTGTTTGGACCCGAGAGATATGCTAGCTTAGGAAATAATCATTATGCCTTTGTTATTGTTGATGATTTTTCAAGATTTACATGGGTGCTATTTTTGAAAACTAAAGATCAAGCTTTTGCAGAATTTGAAAAGCTTATAAAGAATATTGAAACAAAACACAGCCTCAAGCTAATTGGTATTCGGAGTGACCATGGTGGAGAATTTGGAAAAGACTTTATACCATATTGCAGCGAGAGAGGAGTTACTCATGAATTTTCTGCACCAAGAACTCCACAACAAAATGGTGTAGTAGAACGCAAAAATCGTACTCTCCAAGAAACTGCAAGAACGTTACTTCAAGAAAGTAAGATGCCTAAAAGATTTTGGGCAGAGGCTGTAAGTACTGCATGTTACATTCTAAATAGAGTATTGATTAGACCCATATTATTGAAAACACCATATGAGTTACTAAATAAAAGGATTCCTAATATTAATTATTTTAAAGTGTTTGGTGCTAAATGTTTTATTTTAAATACTAATATTAATCTTGGAAAATTTGATGCAAAGTCAACCGAAGCTATTTTTATTGGTTATTCAACACATAGCAAGGCATATAGGGTTTATAATCTTGACAAGTCAAAGGTTGAAGAATCAGTACATGTCATATTTAATGAAGTTAACCATGATCTGTCAAAAGATGAGGATTCTGCAGGAAATGACAATTTAATTCGTGGAAGCCAAACTGCTAAATCTGGACAGCCTAAGCCGTCCGAATCAGAAGGAAATATAGCTGAAAACCGACAGCCTAAGTCGTCCGAATCAGAAGGAAATACAGCAGAAAATAGACAGCCTGACCCGTCCGTTTTAGTAGAAAACTCAGACATGCAGACACCACAAAACAGACAGTCAGACCCGTCCGATTTAGAAGGAAATTCAGACGAACACAGTGATGCAGAATGTAACATACCACAGACTGAATCCTA
Source organism: Panax japonicus (assembly GCA_020205505.1). NCBI lineage: Eukaryota > Viridiplantae > Streptophyta > Magnoliopsida > Apiales > Araliaceae > Panax > Panax japonicus. The sequence continues at coordinate 20,121 of JAINUV010001050.1, forward strand.
CGAACATATGACCACTGCCAAGCTTCCTAAATCATCTCGGACTGTGAGAAATCATCCTCCAAACTTGATTATTGGAGATCCTGACACTTGGATGAACACAAGAAGGAAAGCAAGGAATTATTGTGCATTTTCAGCTTTTCTTTCTCAAGTTGAACCAAAAAATGCGAAGGAAGCTATTCAAGATGAAAATTGGACAATCGCCATGCAGGAAGAGTTAAACCAATTTGAACGATGTCAGGTATGGGATCTTGTTAAACCTCCTAAAAATGCATCTATTATTGGTACAAAATGGATTTTCAAAAACAAATTAGATGAAAATGGTGTTATAACAAGAAATAAAGCCAGATTGGTAGCTCAAGGCTATAATCAACAGGAAGGTATAGATTATGAGGAAACCTTTGCCCCTGTTGCAAGGTTAGAAGCTATAAGAATTTTATTAGCCTATGCATGCTTTAGACAATTTAAATTATTTCAAATGGATGTGAAAAGTGCTTTTCTAAATGGTTATTTAAATGAAGAAGTATATGTTAGACAACCACCCGGTTTTGAACATGAAAAATATCCACATCATGTGTTTAAATTAAAAAAGGCTTTGTATGGATTAAAACAAGCTCCAAGAGCATGGTATGAAAGACTCAGCAAGTTTTTATTAGAAAATGGTTTTAATCGCGGTAAGATTGACTCTACTCTTTTTATTAAAACTAAAAATAAAGATTTATTAATTGTTCAAATTTATGTGGATGACATAATTTTTGGAGCTACTACTAACTCTTTGTGTGAGTGGTTTTCCCAATGTATGCATAATGAGTTTGACATGAGCCTTATGGGGGAATTAAACTACTTTTTGGGGCTTCAAATCAAACAATCCAATGAAGGGATTCACATTCACCAATCCAAGTATGTAAAGGAGTTATTAAAAAGATTTGGGTTTGAAAATACCAAACCAAAGTCAACACCAATGAGTACTACCATCAAGCTTACTGCGGATGCTACAGGTAAAGATATTGAAGTAACAATGTATCGAGGTATGATTGGTTGTTTACTTTATTTAACTGCATCTAGGCCAGATATTATGTATAGTGTATGCCTTTGTGCTAGATTTCAAGCTCAACCGAAAGAATCTCATCTTAAAGCGGTAAAAAGAATATTTAAATATTTATCTGGTACAATTAATTTTGGCTTATACTATCCTGTATCTCCTAGCTTTGAACTAATTGGATATTCAGATGCAGATTATGCAGGGTGCCAAGTTGATAGAAAAAGCACAAGCGGTGCTTGTGAATTTTTAGGACAAAGCCTTGTGGCTTGGCACAGCAAAAAGCAAACATCAGTTGCCTTGTCTACTACGGAAGGGTTCCCTCATTCCTTCAAGCTATCACCGTTTGTTCAATATGGCTAAAACAAGGGGTGGATTCATCTTTAATACCGGTCGCCAGCCAATTCCTCGATCTCAAGCGACAAATTTGGAGTCTCTAGAATTGGGTCATCAAAATGAAGCTTCTTCATCAACGAGACTGCGAGATAAAAGGCGCCTCGACAGAAACCTCTCCAAGATGGGCTCTGATTTGGGAAAGAAGATGAAGAAATCAGGTGACACATCTAAGAGAAAACAAAGAGTTGCTGTGAGTATACCCATTTCAAACTCTCATTATATCACTCATGCCTCCTCTATTGTTTTTCGTTCCACCAAATTTGCTAATCAATTTCAAAAACTAATGGTGAATAAACCCATTGTGTATGGAAAACCCGTTGACCCTGTTCTTTTTCACAAAATTGGGATTACTGAACTTTTCAGTAACATTGGTCTATCTAGTTTACTGTTTCCCCCAACCTTTGCTTATCCGAAATTAATTAAACAATTTTATGGGAATTTGTCTGTTGCCCATAATCAAATTCAAACTTTTGTGCAAAACAAGACTCTGTTAATTGACTCTGCTTTACTAGGTTTTTTGTTTGATATCCCTTGCACTGGCCCATCCCCATTCACTCTCAAAGGGCCACTGGAATTTGAAAACTTATCTGTTCTGCAACAGTTGAGGATAGTTAAAGATTGTCCCACTTCTGAGTTAGTTTCTCTACCTACAGTTCTTGAGACCACACCATTAAATAGTGTGATACATAAGCTAATTCGTGCCAATCTTGTTCCTAGAACTGGTGGTAGGTCTGAGATGACGTACCAAGATTTAATTTTGTCATCCCTCATTTTGTCTCAAACACAATTTAACTGTGCTCTTTTAAGGATACATCATATGGAAAGTTGTGTCAAAATAAAATCCAAATGTTTTCCATATGGAGGTTTTTTAACAAAGATATTTTCTCATTTTGATATCTCCTTTGAGAATGAAGAAGTGTTTCACTTAACTGAAGTCATTGATGACTTGGTGTTTAAAAATTCAAAACTCAAAATTGGGGCTGATAACATTTTATCTTGGGACATTGCAGAAAACATTCCTGATCCTATTGTTCCTCCTCCTGTTTCTCCTTCTCATTCTTCTTCTATTCCAATTCCTCCTAGTTCAGAACTTTTTCACCTCGTTACTGAAATGAATTCTAAGTTTGACAACATGCTTGATCTCATGCAAACATTTTCAGATTCACTCAATTCTTTATCTGCTAGAGTACTCACAGTAACTGAAAAGGTAGACTCTTTAGATGTGCAATTCAAGGATTTGTCTAAGAAGATTGAAGATGGGGTATTTGAAACTGATACAGACGATAATTAGATGTGCAATTCCTTTTTGATGATGTCAAAGGGGGAGAGATTTGGCTATGTTTGGTTCGGTTCAGTTCTGTTTTGGGGCTTCTGTTTTGGGGCTGTTTAATTTGGATTTGAAATTTATTGGATATGTTATTCTGTTTTGGGGCTATATTCTGTTTTTGGGCTGTTATATGTGTTGGATATTGGATATGTTATTAATTTGGATATTTGAATCTGGGATATTTGAATCTGGTATTTGAAGTATTTGAATTTGTTGGTTAAAATCTATTTAGATATTTGATCCTTCTTTACTGGCATTCTTTGGATATGATAATACCATGTTAAATTTTTTTATGCCTATTTTAAGGGGGAGCCATATATTTAGGGGGAGTGTGTTATATATATTGTCATCATCAAAAAAGGGGAGAATGTTAGTATATGTATATATACTCTAAGGTTTTAATGATGACAATGTTTTATGGACTAAACTGTTTTTATATATTAAGTCATGTTTTTATGCATGTTAATAGTAGCATGAAAGTACACTGCAGATAATGTTAGTTGGTTCACATGCTTCCTGATTTAGATTGAAGACTTATTCAAATATATTTGTTATACCAATTCACGTATTGCAGATCTTATTAGGAATTGGTTTGTTTATGGACTCTTATTTAAAATGAAACATCTGTTATTTCTTAGAGTCTTGCTTTAGCAGTTGGAGTTTTGAAAGAGTCTTGTTAACAGTCAAATAAGGACTCTTTCTTGTTAACAGAGTTGTTGGTTTAAAGGAAACTTGTTAAAAAGCAAGTTGGACTCTTTCAGCTAGTCTTTATAGTTTACTACTTCTCTTATCTACTGAGTTGTTATTAACGTGTTTTACTATTTCAAAGTACTGGCTGTTTTAATTGGAATGTTCATTATAGCCGTTGCTTTCTCTTCTATATATTCTGTTTTTCTCGGCTTCATGGAGCAGACACAAGACTGCAGAACGTATTCTTAAAGAGAGCTATCTGAGATACAAATCGTGATATCATTCTTTTAGTCTCAATTTGCACTATAGTTCTTGTATTTCTTCATTTATATCTATTGTAAACATAGTACAAGTCTAGGTTGGCTTGGGTTTTTATTTTAGTAATATTCAGTCTGTACAACGAAGGTATCAAAAGTCTCAGAGGTGAGAGGTGTTGCAGAGGTGCAAAGGGGGCAGAGGTGTCCAAGTGATCGTCGTTGTAACAGGGAGTTTTTATTTACTTTGTAATTGCTAAGTATTATTTTAATAAAGTGAGTCTCCAATCCTAGTTGGGATTGGACGTGGATTAGGCTACTAGACTAGAGGATAGGGGCTGAACCACGTAAAAAATCTCGGTGTGATTTACTGTTGTTTTGCTTCTGTTCTTAGCTTCTAATATTCTGCTGAGTTTTGATTCACGTTGAAAAAAGTTTTATACTAATACGGACAGGTATTAGCTGTCCGTTTTTAAAAGTTAAGAATATAACTAATACGGACAGGGTTAGACCGTCCGATTATAGGCTGTTTTAGTATACTTTAAAAATTGGCCATTTTAGATCACTTCTAAGTATTTACACCTATTCACCCCCCCTCTAGGTGTGCTTAATTACAGAATTACAGAATATTGGTTGAGCCTAACTTTTTTTTTTTTTACCCATTACACCACTTTCTCGGACTTTCCTTTTAACATATTCTTCTTTATTTGATTCTTGAGAATAAGCCCTTCAGCATTGCATATTGAAAAGAAAACAGAAGAAAAGAAAATAAACGGTTCCTCATATATTGTTTGGTGCATTGCGTAATTCTCATTTGCAGGTACACTAAATTGGAGACTTGTTTGACTCCCCTGCCGGAGGTCCATCATATTAAAGAAATTGCAGGCGGGCAGCTAGCAAAGTGGCCGCAAAGATTGAATGCAGTGCCTCCAAGGATTATAACTGGTAGCGTAGAGGGAATTACGGAAGAAATATTTAGAAAAGATACAGAATTATGGAAGAAGAGACTGTCACACTACAAGGCTTTGGACTATCAGCTTGCAGAGCCAGGAAGGTACCGTAACTTGCTTGATATGAATTCTTACTTGGGAGGATTTGCAGCTGCACTTGTTAACGACCCTGTGTGGGTTATGAACATTGTCCCTATCGAGGCTCAAGTCAACACCCTTAGAGTCGTTTATGAGCGTGGATTGATTGGAACTTATCAGAACTGGTATGCCTCATTTCTTCAATTAGGAATATCACACAACTTTTCAGCTCGAGTTTAGCAACTTTTTTCTGTCAATGATCATTCTACTGCTTTCGAGTTTCAAGTTTTTCACTAGCATAATATAAAGACTTTCAAACTGAAAATTTGATGGATTAAAAAGGGGAGTAGGAATTTGGACATGCAGTATTAGTATTTTATCTTCTAGTTCATTATGCTCTACAAAGCTGGCCTAAATTTGTTAAAAATGCACAATCAGTATCTATTTCATATTACCAAAGCGCACAATGTTAGAGCAGACCAGTATGCATTACATTTATCAAATGCAACCTTTTTTCATATATATTTTCGTTGATTCTGTTTTTTTTTCTACTTTTTGTTACTGTCCTACTGGGATTACTCCATAAAATTGGCTAAATTTCTCACTACATACCGATAATCCATTTTCTTTTAGGTGTGAAGCCATGTCTACATACCCAAGAACATACGATTTCATTCACGCGGATTCCATTTTTAGTCTCTACAAAGACAGGTACCGTTTTTACAACATTATTTCATGGACTTTAAGAAAAGGTGACTAAAATCATAAAATTCCCTTAGCACTAATAACTTGTTCAACAGATGTGAGCTTGAAGATATTCTGTTGGAAATGGATAGAATTTTACGGCCACAAGGCAGCGTGATCATACGAGACGATGTAGATGTTCTGTTGAATGTCAAGAGCATTGCAGATGGAATTCAATGGGAAAGCAAACTGGTTGATCATGAAGGTGGCCCTCTTGTAAGAGAAAAGCTCCTTATTGCTACAAAACAATACTGGACTGCTCCTGCATCTACTGATCAAGATCAAGAAGGCCTAAAAACAAATTCCTAGTTCTTGTTTTTTTCCCCCTGATTTTTGTTTGCAATTTTTCATTTATATTTATTGTGGATAATTTCTTAAACTATAGCCTCATTCCATTATAACAATTTCATAACGAGGTAATTAATTGATTTTTTCTTTAAATGTTATGTTTATTATGTAAAGAACCTGTTTTAAAGGGGTTTTGATACTGAAATACATAATGTGGCTTTACCAAAATTTCCAGTTGAGAATTTTTTAAGTTGTATGAATAAATCGAAGTGACAGACATGAATGCATGGTTCTTTCCCTCTTTCATCCATTATTTTCTCTCTTCTCTACTCTTCCCTCTATATATTCAGTAGCGGTTCATAATTAAAGTGTACTTTATGGTCCATAAGGTGAAAATAAGGTGTTTATTGAGTCGAGCTCGAATAATTTGAACAATAAAAAAATGAACAAATCACCATTTGTGTGATAAAGATATAATTGTTTTTCGTAACTGATATAGTGATATTTTCACATGATATTCTCTGAACATACAATGAGCCCCACCTTCATTAGATTTGGCAAAACATGACCCAAGCCCGTGGACCAAGTTTTGGGCCGTAGAATTTTAACCCAATAAAATTTAGACGTTTTTGGCTCGGCCCGCCACCCTCCCGACCCGTTTGGACAAAATCCAAAAAATCACATAAAATGGGCACGAATTGGTCTCGGTCTGCGAGCCGGCCCGGCCGCCACGATCGGGGCTTTGGGCTGTAAAATTTTAGCCCAATAAAATTTGGGTCTTTTTGGCTCGGCCCGCTACTCACCCAGCCCGTTTGAGTTTGGCCCGTCCGTTTGCCAGATCTAACCTTCATGTATAAAGACTAAAGTAATCATAAAGAAATATAAAAAGCATACGTTTTTTTTATCTAGACCTTTATCTTTTAATCCATCATAATTTGATGACTAGGGCAAGAGTAATTTGAGAATATTAGACATCGTGCAATAGACCAATCTAGCTTTTTTTCGATAATATATTTTCATAATTAAGAAGCCTTAAATTCACAAAAAATAAATAAATTCCTAAAGATAGTTTTATTGAATAAAAGATAAATCAAAATTACAACATAAAGGGAGATTTATATATGCTTTAACATTCATAAAAAATTAAAAATTTAATAAGAATATGAAATTCTAATCCCTAGTAGAAATGTATGTTAACATCGAAAATGAAAAAAAAAAAAAAAAAAAACTACCAAGATTCAACTAATGTAATCATAATTCTCCTAAATTATACAGTAATTCATCATAATTCAAATTAGCTAATATTTTTTAGGCTTAAATATAAATTATTATCCTAAATTATAGACCATATTTCACTTTGGTGATCCACTTTTCAATTTTGTCAATTAAATAATTGAACTATTAATTTTTTTCACTTTCATTCAATTTGGTCTGCCACGTCAGAAATTGCTGACGTGGTGGATCATAGTTGAGCTGATGTGTAACAAAAAAAAAAAGTATTTTAATTTTTAATTAAACATTTAATATACATTAAGGGATACAATTGTCAAATTACTTTATATATTAATACCAATTAAAAAAAACAAAAGGTAAAATAAAATAATCAGATATCGATCAAATCTCTCCTCTCAATAAAAAGCCCAACTTCGATCAAAGCTATTCACTTCCTCAAAGTCTAAAACCATCAGAGAAATCGATCAAGCTATTCACTCACAGAAAATGTCCAACTTCAATCCCAAAAAATCTTATTTCTCACAAAACGATGACACAACCGTCGGCGCCGGTTTTTTTGTACCCTACCCACTGTATTCAGGGGAAATTTACATGGTGGGTTTTGTTATACCAGTAGTTCTATCTTAGCCTTAATTTGAACTTCTTCTTTTTCAGGTGAGGTTAGTCTACACATTTCTTTAAAGTTCAAGCCAGAATGAGTAGTTCCAGTCCATAAAATGATACAAACAACTCACCGAGCAGCTCAAGTGAACCAGTAATGGAGGAGCCAACGCGATTGCCAACGATTGAAGAAGTTCGGGGCCAAGACATTTGGAACAATTGAGTTGTTCGTAGTCTCACAAGTGGAGTAATGGGTCTGTACTAAACAATTGAGTTGGCACCAGTGTTGTCGGCGCAGTTCACCGACACCGCCACCGCCACCGGAAGGAGATTGTAGATTTAGGATTTTATTTTTGGGATCGATAGATGTTTAATATTGGGGGAAGAAAGCAGCACTAAGAAGATTTTCAGCTTAATTGCAGGAGGAACAAGAATGATTTGAGTAACAGAGACCACCTTCAAATTGGGGGAAGAAAGCAGCAGCATCTTAGGTTTTATTAAAGAGAACAAGAATGTTTAATGATTTAGGATTTAAGCTTGATTTTAGGTTTGCTTATATTTATTAATGATTTGACATATTTATCTTTGATGCTTAGAAAATATAATTAAAATAATATTTTTTAATTACACATAGGTATTAATTTGCTTAGTCAGCGTGACACGTTATCAATTTATGACGTGACAATTTAAATTGGACCGATGTGAAAAAAATTAATACTTTAATAATTTAATTGACAAAATTAAAAAATGAATCACCGAAATAAAATATGGCCCAGAATAATAAATTATATTTAAGCCTATTTTTTAATATTTCATTCATGCATATTTTCCGTAATTTTATTTAGGCCCAAACAAGTATAGCCCAGCACAATCAACATACAGGGCCTAAACAGGCTTTAAAAAACGACGTCGTTCAAAAGATGCCCAACAGCCCAAATTAATAAAATCCCAACACCTTGTAATTTTCTCTCTCCTACTCTCTCTCACTCTAGGGCTCTGTAAATCTGTAAAATCAAGAGCGAGCGAGAAAGAAGAAGAAGAAGACGACCAACTATGGAAGCTGAGGACGAAGTTTCGGGACAAATGATTGACGAGATCTACGCCAACGGTGGAGACGAAACGCAGCGCCATAGAGCTGTCATCAGCGGCGAGCAGCTCGATATCGAGGCATACGCTGCGCTTTACTCCGGCAGAACTAAAATATCTAGGTTAATATTCATTGCGCAAGAATGCGTCAACGTTTCTATGCAATTAGAGGCTCTTCGAATGGCGTTCGACGAGATTAAAAAGGGGGAAAACACCCAGTTGTTTAGGGAAGTTGTTCAGAAGATAGATGGCCGATTGGGTCCAAATTATGGACCCGACGAAACTTGGACTGATTCCGTGGACAGACGGGCCGATCAGAGGAAAGAGAAGCTTGAGAATGAACTCAATGCATATCGGGTATGCTTTATTGATTGATTGATTGTTATGTGTAGGGTTATTATAGGGGTTTTTGAAGTTGAATAATTTGGATTGTTTATTGATAATAAATTTCCTTTAATTAATGGAGTGATATGGGATTTATCTAGTTTAACATGTAAAGCTCGCAACTTCAACGGGTTCAACTTCCTGTCAGTTTTTTTCCCTTCAGTGTGTATTTTTAATTGTTATGGATTTTTAATTGATTCATATGTATTTGTCGCGGTGTAAAATATCAATGAAGATTTGGATTTTATGTATTTTTATATATTAGTGAGGAGCTTCAGTCGTTCAATTTATTTTGCCAAGTTGTATTTTGGGCTTAATTAATTTAAGGATTTCATTATTTTTTCGTTTTTTTCAGGAAAGTTGCTAAGGACTATAAATATGTTATTATACAATTTTGGATTATCAACGTTTTGACAATTATTATTGATTTTATCAATTGTTCTATTTGTGAGTTTGTTATCTTTCTTGTGGATTTAAGGGTCTATCATGTTTGTGTTACTATTTTAACTAGCATCGACGTTTATACCAATTGACGTGGCAGAGTATGGTTATATTCACCAAGAATGTGTTAGTTACTTGGTTTATGGTGTGCTTGGTTATGTATTTAGAACTGAAATTTCTTGTAGATATTGTGATCGATGAGTTTGTAGTCTCTTATTTACTCTTCTGACTTGTGCTTCTTTTGTCCAGACAAATTTGATTAAAGAAAGCATAAGGATGGGATACAATGATTTTGGAGATTTTTACTATGCTCATGGAGCACTTGGAGATGCATTCAAGAACTATGTCCGTACTCGTGATTATTGCACAACATCAAAGCACATAACTCATATGTGTTTAAATGCAATTCTTGTCAGCATTGAGATGGGTCAGTTCAATCATGTTACAAGCTATGTCAGCAAAGCAGAGCAAAACCAAGAATCCTTAGAGCCTATAACAGTTGCAAAACTACGTTGTGCTGCTGGATTGGCTCACCTGGAGGCTAAAAAGTACAAGCTTGCTGCACGGAAGGTTTGTCATCTTTTGTTATCCTCTTTTACCCGATTGATGCTGTAATGATATATTAATTCTTTATCTGGTTCGATAAAAGAAGAAAAGAAAAAGTCGCTTCTCATTAAGGCTGTCAACGGGCTGGACCTTGGTCGGACTAGGGGTAGCCTAACCCAACCTATATAATAATTAGAAATTTAGAAAACCCAAGTCCACCCCACGGCCCATGAAAATCCCACCCACCTTAAGGATTTGGGTTGTGCTCCGAGAGTAAGAAAGTGTGTTATCCACAGAATAAAAAACAGATAAAACGTGTTGATATTTAAGCAATCTGGTTATTAATTTTTAAACGCAGACCCAAATAAGAACAATAACAATATAATTCTTAAATTCAAGAACAATCTGAAGATAAAAGATATTAAAAATTATTCAAAATTCATTCAATACTTATCAGAACTTTATACACTTTTGATCTTAGAAGTTCTGTAATTTGTTTTTATTACTTTATTTAATATACTAATTAGTATTTAGTACTTATCAACAAATACTTTGTTTCCTTGTAAGTTTAAATACTACTTTATGGAATTATAGTTGTTATAAATTTCTTAGAGATCATTATATCTAGTACCTTGGATTGTTCTTTTCGCTATGTGTGTATGTGCGTGCGTGCATGTGTGCGTGTGTATATATATAACATTTAGAAGTATAGTAAAGTTCCTTAACCTATTTGGTTGGGCTCACATTTACCCAAGAACAGCCCATCAATATATACGGGCCTAAATTTGAACTAAATCAAATTTAACTGTAAAATACATGCATTTGCTTGCTAATCTGATACATCCTGTTCATTAAGCCGTTTATATTTTGGGCAGGCCAGGCTTCGGGCCTGCCCACATAAATTGACAGCTTTAGTTATCTTGCACAGCTCAAACGCTGTATTTGAGCTCATATTGTGGCCATGGTTCACATCTGTATAGATTTTGGAAAAGCTAATAGATTTGTACACTCGTAAGATCGTAGAATTATAGTGATTTTACTGATTTCTATTCACATCCTTGGAACACAAATTCTATGCAAATTTCAAATCGGAACTTCTATCACTCTCTGTCTCCCCCTCCCTTCCACTTCTCTTTCCCCGTCTGCGTTTTCTCCCTCAACCTCTCTCTCTCTAGCCCTCTCTCTCACCTTTTCTCTCTCATATTACAAAGGAGAACTTTTTGTCACCTCTCTCTTACTCTGACGTCCTGTATTGTTTGTGTGAAAGGTTTGGTAAATAGTCATGATTTCGTCAAAATTATATTATGAAATCCCTCAATAGCTTAAAGTTTTCTCTGGTAAGGTAAAATTCCCTTTTGGGAAGTTTCATCTATTTTCATAAACATATATATTTAAGTAGAATAATGAACCATAAGGTTTTTCACTTTTGGATATTTGTAGTTTGTGCTCCCCAATTCTTCGAAGTTGTAAAGTTGGTATTTAATATCTTCCCCAAGTTAAGAAAAGACACGTCATTCCTGGAACGACAATACTTGAAGAAAAGAGGAGATCCCTCATTGAAAGACAGGTATAGAGGAGTAGAATTATTAGTTCCCTCATAAAATGAGAGGGAGCAAAATATTTCTTTTAGTAGTTTCTACAAGTTCAATTGAGATTACCAAGTTTCACTCAATAGGTAGATGTCTTTCACTTGTCACAAAAAAAGGAAAAAAATGGAAAATAGTTAAACATATTGTCAACATTAATCCATTTGCTTTGATTTACTCTAGATTAGATATATTGTTGACATAATCTGACCCAGAATTCATTAAAGTAAAGTTTCAAATGATACAATTTCAGGACCAAAAAAGATAGGCACACATACCAAGCAACTCATCTAAGTAGACATGATCTTTATAAAGTTTGCAGTTGGGCCAAATAAAACTCCAGGATGTTCAGTAATTAGTTTCTTCTCTTTCATGGTTTATGGGATAGGTACTTCATTGTATCACTCTACTAAGCCAGGGTGGCTTTCTCTGATGTTCTGCATTATTGCTGACCTCCCCTCCATCAATTTCTTATTTTTTGTTGCTTTGTCTTCGTGTTCAGTCCTCCCTGCTGTGGGAAATCAACCTCAGTTCAGCCAGTTTGATATAGTGGCTAAAGTTACTTGATATATTTGAATACTAAAGTTATTTGATATATTCAAAATGTGAAATCACAACTTTTTACTTTTTACTTTTTTGGTTTTTTTTTTGGGGGGGGGGGAGTGAGTAGGCATGTTTTCTGTTGTTATTGCTGATTTATTGACATATAAGGCCATGGGTTTGTATGCAGTTCTTGGAAACGAATCCTGAGCTGGGGAACAACTACTCGGAAGTCATAGCATCTCAAGATGTTGCTACATATGGTGGACTATGTGCACTTGCAAGTTTTGACCGAGCAGAACTGAAGGCAATTATAATATGTTTTCCATCTGATTTTTTTTCCTACCTGTGTTCTAATTCAAAAGCTTAAGATCATATCCTAAATGAATAATACTCTTTTGCAGAGCAAAGTTATAGACAATATCAATTTTCGGAATTTCTTAGAGTTGGTACCTGAAGTTAGGGAACTAATTCATGATTTCTATTCAAGGTAATTTAATTTATTTGTTTTCTTCTTTTGATATCTAAGTCAACTTAGTCTTACATGTGTCCCCTAGTTTCATGATCAACCTACAAAAAACATGGACGCATTGCTTCTTGTTTCATTTGATGAATATGGTATTACCTGTAGTTTTTTTGCTAAATTTGGACTAAGCAAGTGTAATAGGAATTGTTTTTGGAAGGGATGAAAAGTAACTACTTAACTTATAATTTCATTACTAATAATACTATCATTATCACAATTCTTTGATAAGTTTAACCGTGATTATGACTGAACACAGGTGATGCTAGTGAGTGATTGATTATTTAGACACACACACACATATATCATCATCACACCTCAGGTATGTAAGTAGGGAATATCTTCTAGAACAAACAAGACATGTCACTAAGGAACATGAATTAATAATGCTTTATATGGCCCTTGCTCCATAGCTGCCTTGCCTCTTTTTATATTTTTTTCGAACAAAAAGCATCGATTTAGAAATCAATTTCAAATAGGAATATCAGTACTTTAAGATTGATCCATGTGCCTGCTTGAAGACATTTATTTGTATTATGATTTTGAGAATTTTAAATTGCATTCTTGCCCTGAGCCTCTGACCAGCTTCATATTCCCACCCTTAATTCAATATTAAAATACATCTATCATGGTTACTCTATAGGACCTATTCTTTGATGTGGCAATATAAATAGATAAAAGTGCTTGATTTGCTTTTGTTATCTATGATGACTAAATGCCTTCTTGTATTTCTCCTATTTTACATACAATATGCTGTAAGATTACGTTTCTTTTACCCTTGTCCCCAAATTTGTGAAGTTCCCTAATTCACAATGGCTTCATTAATGATTATCCCTTTAATGATGTTGATATAGAAGGCACTTTAAATCACTCCTTTCTTGCCAACTGATAAATTATCTCAAGCTTTGACTTGGATGAATTTATTTCTCTTATGTTGTTGGACCTGTGTCATTAAATTGGTTGTAATTGCCTAAGTCTTTATTGGCATTGCCAATAGAATCAAGATGTATCTAAAATGGAGCAGGCTTCCATATATTTCTTGTCATCTCATTCATGATTACATGGTAATAATCATTAACTTTGTAGTTTAAATTGAATAGATTTTGTTTTAGCGCATCTCTTATTGTTTTAGCATGAACTCGGTATATTTGGTCTCCAAAAATAAAATTAAAAAAAATCTTTATCAGGAGACATCACACTTTCTTGTTATCTCAAATAATATCCCGCTGCAAAATTTGAATCTTCACATTTACCTGGATTGCAGCCACTATGCTTCATGTTTGGACTACCTTGGAAGTCTAAAAGCAAACCTGTTGCTTGACATCCATTTGCATGACCATGTGGAGACACTGTATGATCAAATTCGTAGCAAAGCCCTAATCCAGTATACTCACCCATTTGTGTCTGTTGATCTGCACATGATGGCCAACGCTTTCAAAACGAGTGTGGCAGGGCTGGAGAAAGAACTCGAAGCTCTGATAACTGACAACCAAATACAGGTATTCTTTGGAGGACATTTAACTTAACCCCCTTATCCCACCTTTGTCTTTCGGTTTATGTAACCTGTAACTTGGCTTGCTAGATAAAAGGGCTCACATTGATCTGAAGATGCATTCATCTTCTTGGTCAACTTTCATTGAACATTTGCAGTTATTGGCACAGTTATAAACCTGATTATGGTCGTCCTAGTTCTTGTCCTGTTAATAATCACAGTTGTCCTATTAATCATTCATTGCATTTTCTGCAGGCCCGTATCGACTCACACAACAAAGTCCTGTATGCACGACATGCGGACCAGAGGAATGCCACTTTTCAGCGGGTACTGCAGACTGGCAGTGAATTTGATCGCGATGTTAGGTCCATGCTGCTGAGAGCAAATCTTATCAAGCACGACTTCTACACTAGGCAGCAATCAAAGAAACTTCAAAATTTTTTATGAGGGAATTCAAGAACATATGATGGTTTGGCTTTGAACATTTGTTGATTGGTTTCCTGGGGGTTCAAACATGTCTAATGCTTACAATAATCAATAGTAATAATGTTGGTGTTGATAAATTCAGAGTGAATGTTGTTCTTTATACTTGCATATTATATTCCTTGCCCCTTTACATTGTTTATTTGTTGCTGCTACAAACAGGAGGAGGGGGATACCTCATATTGCAGCAAATGCTGCCTTGCCTTGGTTAATTGAAAAATAGAAAAGATTTGCGTTTCAACTAAAAGTTGTCCACATTAATTTAGATACCATGTCATTATGTTATGTTCAGAAAAAGAATAAAATTTTAAGAAATTATGGACTATTAGAGTAGCCAACTCCAAATGGTAATAGTTCGAGAGCAGGTATAATAGACATATTTTAAAAAAAAATACACGTGTAATATATATATACTAGCAACAGTCCCGTGCCTCCGGCACTATGGACGTTGAGATTTATTCTAAATTTTGGACGACTCATATGATTTATTGAGTGAGCGAGAAATTCAAAATCATTTGTATTTTATTAGATAGATGGATGGTGGGATTTATCCCAAACTTTGGACGTCCTAGATGATTTATTGAGTGAGCGAAAAATTTAAAATTATTTGTATTTTATTAGATATAATTAGATATATAGAATATAGATATAGATAGATAGAATTAGATAGATTGTATTTTATTAGATAGATGGATGGTGAGATTTATCCCAAACTTTGGACGGCCCAGATGATTTATTGAATGAGCGGGAAATTCAAAATCATTTGTATTTTATTAGATAGATATATATACGGTCCGGATCAAGTGCATACTCTTTATCTTACTCACTCGTGCTCACCCCTCCTTTAGCGACGGATCCAGCGACGGTTCAGTCATACAACCGTCGTCTATACTTTTAACGACACTATATATTGTCTGTCGCTAAAAGTATAGACGACAGTTGTATGACCAAAATCGTCGCTAAAAGGGAGTGGGCACGGATAAATAAGATAAGAGGTATGCACTTGATCATATATATATATATATATATATATATACGATCAGGATTAAGAGTATTCTCCTTAAATAACATTCTTTTATCAAAACGACGTAGTTTTGGAGGGACGCGGTGGCATTTTTGTAAATACAATGCCACCGCGTATTTACAAAAATGCCACCGCGTCCCTCCAAAATTACGTCGTTTTGATAAAAGAATGTTATTTAAAGAGAATGCTCTTGATCCTTACCGTATATATATATATATATATATATATATATATATATATATATATATATATATATATATATATAAATGATCAAGAGTAGAATTCTTAAGTAGTAGAATGCCTTAAATAATAGAATTTTATCAAAACGACTAGTTTTGATAAGAGGCAGTGGTATTTTTGTAAATACGCGGTGGCATGGTATTTATAAAAATGTCACCGCGTCTTATCAAAACTACGTCATTTTGATAAAGTTCTATTATTTAAGAGAGTTTTACTACTCAAGAGGTCTACTCTTGATCATGTCTGATATATATATGTATATGTATATGTATATGTACGGAAAGCTTCAAGAGCATAATTCTTAAATAGCATAATGCCTTAAATAGCATAATTTTATCAAAACGACGTAGTTTTGGAGAGACGCGGTGGCATTTTTGTAAATACGCGGTGGCATGATATTTATAAAAATGCCACCGCGTTCCTCCAAAACTACGTTATTTTGATAAAATTATATTATTTAAGGCATTATAATATTTAAGAATTATACTTTTGAAGCTTCCCGTGTATGTAATCTTCATCCCTCACTTGACTGTATTTCCCTTCTGAATTACTCTATTTACTACTACTGGAACAAGAAGAAGAAGACCAGAAGCAGCTTTGCAAAATCTCAGATCTCCAATCTTCCACCTTTCTCGCTACTCTCACACTCCTAATTACTCCATTCCTTCTGAAAACCCTAACCACATACATAAAACCAAACACACACTCCATTACATGTATATGATCAGATCTTGAATTAATTGCATAGCAAAAGGATGGGCCACCTAAACCTTCCGGCATCAAAGCGCAACGCGCGGCAGTGGCGCCTCCTCGACCTCGTTTCCGCGGGATTTTTCGCCGCGGTCATTATCTTCTTCCTGTTAGTCTTCACTCCACTCGGGGACTCTCTCGCCGCTTCCGGCCGGCAGTCCCTGCTCAGCCCCAGTGCTGATCCAAAGCAGCGCCACCGTCTAATTGCCCTAGTGGAGGCCGGACAACAGCCGACTATTGAGTCGTGTCCGGCAGATGCGGTGGATCACATGCCTTGTGAGGATCCTAGGCGGAACAGTCAGCTCAGTAGAGAAATGAATTATTATAGGGAGCGGCATTGTCCGTTACCGGAGGAAACTCCATTGTGCTTGATTCCGCCGCCGCAGGGGTACCGTGTTTCCGTCCAGTGGCCGGAGAGCTTGCACAAGGTTCTCTTTCTCTCTATCTGCTTTGAATAGATTTCTTCTTTGACGTTAAAATTCAGCTACTTTACTGATTAATTTTTTTGAATTGTAATCACAATGTGACAAGCACATTGTAAAAAAAATGAAAAAAAAACCTTGATCGATGCTGAATTATAATTTGGAGACTTTGGTTTAAAGTTCAGTTTGAAAGTGAATGCTTTGTTAGCATATCTAGCTTGTTATATTTGCAATTATATTTTCTTTGATAATTCTAGTATTTTTCTTGCACCTTTTAGGCAAAAGATTCCCTTTTTCTGGCCTTTCCAAGATTTCTGTTGTAAGTTTGATCCAATATTTGTATCAATACCGACATGTGATTGTGGTTGTGCCAGTATAATATTGACACCCTCACTTCAGGATTGTGGTACTTTTATTAGTTTACTTGATTTCTTTGTATCATCATCGTCTTTCACTAAATGAAATTTTTCTCCGAAGCTTTTCCTTCTGTATTCCAAGCTATTTTATGTTGGTTTAAACTCTGTCTTTAAGCAATGAAGTGCAAATAGAGCTTGAGCTTGGGTGTTTGGGGACTTAGGATGGTGAAGAATATAGATTGATCTGATTAATGGTTCAAGTTTAGCTTTTAATGGTATATGCTTAATTTTATCTGCTTTATAAACCCACCTCTTTAGTGTGAAGACATCTTCTAAAATAAGAAAGAACAATAATTTTTCATAAAAGAAGAATTTTAGTAGAAACATTAGAGAATAAAGAAAGATGAAAAAGAAATCCTGCTAGAAAGCATAATTTATTCTGAGGATTTCCTACTAGCTGATTTTTCTCTACTCAAATCAATTTGTTGGTTGATAGTTTGATCAGTCAACTAAACCTAGTGAAACAATTTGGTGTAAGCAGTAAATAAGAGGCATTCTTTTCTGTTGAGGCAAGACAACATTATGGAAGGTCTTCTGTAGTAAAATTTCATCAACCATGTTTTATAATACCATAACATATGCAAAAATGATACTTCTGCACACATCCTGATGTCTTGGCACATTTTTCCATGTGTCCATCCAGGAAATATTCAGTGATGAAAAGACTTTTAATGTTGTTTATGAAAATTAATAGTTATTAACTTATAATAAATACACATTTTTTCCTGCAGATATGGCACGAGAACATGCCATACAATAAATTAGCTGACAGGAAAGGCCATCAGGGTTGGATGAAAAGGGAAGGGTCATACTTCATCTTTCCTGGCGGAGGCACAATGTTTCCAGATGGAGCAGTTCAATATATTGACAAACTTAAACAGTATATTCCTATTGCTGGTGGAGTTTTGAGAACAGCTCTTGATATGGGGTGTGGGGTAGGAACCTTGTCCCATGTAGTTCAGGTTTTGATAATACTTGTAGCTTTTTGAAGGCCATATAGTTCATTTCCTTTGCAGGTTGCCAGTTTTGGGGGTTACCTACTGTCTGAAGACATTTTAACACTCTCTTTTGCTCCAAGAGATTCACACAAAGCACAAATACAATTTGCTCTGGAAAGAGGAGTTCCAGCATTTGTAGCCATGCTTGGCACTCGCAGACTTCCGTTTCCTGCTTTTTCATTTGACCTGATGCACTGCTCTCGCTGCTTGATCCCTTTTACAGCATATAGTGAGTGATCTCCGTTGCCTATCTATGTTTCCTTCTGCATGGGTCTTAACTTAAGGAGATTTGTTGCTTTGCAGATGCAACATACTTCATTGAAGTTGATCGGTTGCTTCGTCCAGGAGGGTACCTAGTCATTTCTGGTCCCCCTGTACAGTGGCCTAAACAAGATAAGGAATGGGCCGATCTCCAGGCTGTGGCTAGGGCATTATGTTATGAGCTTATTGTTGTGGATGGGAATACCGTCATCTGGAAAAAGCCTAATGGAGATTCATGCCTGCCAAACCAAAATGAATTTGGACTTGAATTGTGTGACGAGTCTGACAATCCAAGTTATGCATGGTAATCATTAACATGCATTTTTTAATTCCCCCCCTCCCCCCTCCACCCTCCACCCTCCACCCTCCACACACACAAAAGAAAATGTTGTGTTTAACTATTGACGCTCAGATCAGGGAATTACTTGAAATAGGTTAAATAAAAAGCTAAATTGCAGGTACTTCAAGTTAAAGAAATGTGTGAGCCGGATGTCTTCTTTCAGAGGAGAATACTCTGTTGGGACAATTCCAAAGTGGCCACAGAGGCTCACGAAAGCTCCTTCACGGGCCACGCTGGTGAAAAGTGGAATCAATGTCTTTGAAGCTGACACTCGAAGGTGGGAGAGGAGGGTTGCATATTACAAAAACTCATTGAAATTGAAGTTGGGGACTCCAGCTGTACGAAATATCATGGACATGAATGCATTTTTTGGAGGCTTTGCTGCTGCAATAGTGTCTGATCCTGTGTGGGTGATGAATGTGGTTCCTGCTCGCAAGCCTTCAACTCTAGATGTCATTTACGATAGAGGCCTAATTGGAGTATACCACGATTGGTGAGTAATATTAGAGCATTATTCTTTCTCATTTCTAAATGTTAATATAGGTAAAGCTATCTAACTTCATATCTTTAGCAGAGGCAAAACTAATGTTTAACTCACTGTACTTGATACCTTTTATGCAATTGCTCACTAAACTTTTAAAATTTGTAATTATCTGATTGAACTAATTAAAATTGTGAAATTGTATCATTTTGTCAAATTTATTGGACGCACGTCAATTATTTTCCTACGTGGCAATGCAAAAAAATAAAGTAACCAAAACATTACTTATGTGGCAAAAAAGTAATAAAAAATAATAAAATTAAAACAAAACTTCTTATTCATTTTCTGTTATAATTTTTTTTCTCTCCCTTCATTTTTGGGTCATTTGGCTCTCTCTTCATCTCCTTCAAGTCATGGGAATAGACCAGTACCATTAACAGCTCTCAACTTCTTCGTTGAAGCTCGAACAAAGGTCAAAATATAACCTTTAATTCCCTTAAAATCTACAATCAAATTTATTGAATGGTGATGAAGGTATGATGAATGCATGTGGGTTTGTTTCAAATGGCATTTGGGATCAAATTAATGAACCCGTTATCCATGTTTCTTTGTTGATGTATATTGAAAGTTAGTTCCCGAATGATAGTTTAATTCTCAGATTTATAAACATAGATTAAACTCTCAAATAGAAGCACGAGTCCCAAACTACCATGTTTTACTAGAACTCATTGAAGTGCCTATGTTCAGTTCAGATCTGTTCAGTTTTTGGCGTTCTTTTGCTAAATAGATTACATTTTATGATGGGTGTCGCTCTTCTTGGGACTTTTAAAATTTTGTATTTTCTTTTTTAAATATAACTTGTTGGTTAACTTTTTTTTTTTCTCCACTAGTCTCTTTTTTTCTTTCTTTTTTCAAGCTCATTTCTTTAATTTAAAAAAAAAATCACAAAATCACATAGGAAAAAGTCAACTTCCATCCAATAAATTTAACAAAATGGTAAATTTCACAATTTTTTGTAAGTTTAATCAGATAATTGCAGTTTTTAAAAGTTTAGTGGGCCATCATTTAAAACGTGTCAAGTACAATGGGTCAAATGCTAGTTTTGCCCTTTAGCAGAGCTTATTCACAGCAACTATTGAAGTTTGCATCTGTAGATGTTCCATATTAGCTGTTCAGGGGTTGCTATCATATTGTACCAAGTATTCTGCTGTAATTGTTGTTATGACTTATGAAACCAATAGTTTATTCCGTGTGATTGCTTTAAACAATTGATGGAATAGATCTAAACTTTTAACATGACATAGCTTATTCCATCTTCCCATTTGTCTTGTGTTCTTGGCAACCTTTGAGCTAATAAGCTAGAAGGATACACAATTATGCAACCACTTACCTGCTCATATCATTTGGAAGGCCATAGTAAACTAAACTTATTATTTTTTACCTTCTTTTCCCCCTCTAATTTGTAACAAATTGAGCTGTTCATTTGTTTCTGTAGCTTATCCTCTCTTTTTTTCTTTTTCTTTTTTTTTTGTGTGCGCGTGCGTGCTCTGTAATTCTTAAATAAATAATCTAAGTTGTAATGATTTCTATGTTTCAAGAGTTGGGAATCAGAGGAATGTAACCTTGCACAACCGACCTGATTTAATTTTTGTATATGTTTGTTCCTGACTCAGCCTTATTTTCCCTTTTTCTTTTTTTCTCCTTTTGGGGTTGCTAATGTTATGCTTGATTCTTAGG
The DNA here is from genome assembly GCA_020205505.1 of Panax japonicus. Taxonomy (NCBI): domain Eukaryota; kingdom Viridiplantae; phylum Streptophyta; class Magnoliopsida; order Apiales; family Araliaceae; genus Panax; species Panax japonicus. Next base: position 41,467 of record JAINUV010001050.1, read on the forward strand.
TGTGAACCATTCTCAACTTATCCTCGGACTTATGATCTCATCCATGTATCTGCACTTGAGTCGCTTATAAAAGATCCAAGTTCTGGCAAAACCAGGTATATTCATTCTTGATCTTTATCTTGAATATTAGTAAGTAATGCCTCAACTGCCTTGATATATCTTCCTTATCTTATGATCTTACATCTCAATATATAGTAACTACATCACCATCTTAAACCCTCTGAAGGGGTTCTATATTAGTTTTATTTTTTACTCTTGAATTATCCAATTTGTGTGCCTCTTGTGAGAAATGCTCACAATAATAATTTATTACGTCTCGACAAAAGAAAGGGGGGTGGGGGTGGGGGGGGGGGGGTACTCCCATGCTCTGTACGTGGGAGATTGCATTTGCACTCTATTTGTATGTTAGGGATTGATGTGACCCTATATGGACTGGTAAGGAAAAAATTAAGCGGGTCAAGTGGCTGACCTAAATGCAGAATTTGGAGTCTTGTTTTATTTCTAACATGCACGACACACACTGACTCTATTACAGATTCTATCGCTTGTTAAAACAGGAAAGAAATATAGTTTTCTAACTTCCAGCCCTGATGTCCAATTTGCTATTATTTGGAAAGGGAACGAGTAAATGCTAAATGTTGGATATTCTTGATGGCTTTGGTGCAGGTGTAACCTTGTGGATTTGATGGTGGAGATAGATAGAATATTGCGCCCAGAGGGAACAGTTGTCATCCGAGATTCACCAGAAGCGATGGACAAAATAGATGGTTTTGCTCATGCCGTAAGATGGAAGACAATTATACATGAGAAGGAACCTGATTCGAATGGGAGGGAGAAAATTCTGGTAGCAACAAAAGAAATGTGGAAATTACCTTCATCATCCCACTGATGTTGTGCTTTGTAACGTAGGTATACTTTCTTCCTATTTTCTGTTGTTTCTAGTTTTAGCTAAATGATGCAGGTTTTCTTTATTATTATTCCCCCCATTTGAGCGAGCAACATACATATAGTTAGCGAGGTAGTACTTTTGTAATGAGGAGGAAATGTATAAAGTTGGAAAAACTTGTGCAGTTTCTGTTCAATTAAACTTTAGGTAGTCTGTCTTTGATTCCAAAATGCTCCTTGTTATCGTAGCTAAATCTAAAACAAAACACTTAAGACTGGAAAGTGACTCGAGTTGTCTACATGCATGAAGGGCCATTGCAGCATATAGCCCAAGCTGAACTCTTACCTTTTGCAGATAATTTTTGCAATAGAGAACATATCTATAATCTATGCTTCCTTTATCCCATTTTATCAGGCTTTGAATTTCCCTCTTTGTTGTTCTTATTACTTGATTATATATTTTATTTTATACATTATGTGAAGAATCAAAATAAATCATACTGAGTAGTAATTAACAAGTATACGCGCGCGAGGAGGGTAGTTGACGCCAAAGGCCCCATTGTATGTATCTTGCTCATGGTTGTACCTTGTACGTGACAAAGCTGTTGCTTTTTTGATGCCCTCCCATCCCATGCATGCATGCCTTTCAGGCAGCGAAGAGGGGCCTCATAACTCATCAGACATGACATTTGAATATTGAGTGTGGGAGTGTAGCTTAGCTAGAACCTAGAAGGAAGTTGGTAGTTAATCAATCTGCCTCGCTTTTTTTGGCTTTTGGCTCCCTCCTTTGTATTCAATTCAGATCACACTTTTGGCCCCCATCTCTCTTTTATCATTAAGAGTTTTGTTCTCTTAATTGACTTCTTAAATTCGAACCTTTGGGTTAGCACTCACGAGAATTCTCCTAAATACAACATATCGATGTGGGAGGTGCGTTGAGGGATTTAGTTTCGGTTGATGCGTAAACAGACCCGAGAATATTCTTACTGTCCCAACCAAAAGAGAGAGAGAGAGAGATAGATAGATAGATAGAGAGATAGTGGGGCTCAAGTTGTTGATTAGCTTGTAAAGTGATGAGATTTGGAGAAAAGTAAGTTTTAATCTGGGGTTTGGTATGATTTTGTAATCTGCAGTTGGATATATATATATATATATATATATATATATATATATATATATATATATATATTAAATTAAACTTTGCAAGTGTCCAAAAATTAAGATGATTAATGATTTTGTATGTTGAAGATTAGCAACATATTGAGGCAGCCAACCTATTAGCTTATTTTGGCAACAAATTATTGAAACGAACAGGAACAGGAACAGGAACAGGTTTCATCGACTTGTAATTCTAGGAATACACATAAAAATAATGCTATTCTATCATTTACAATCTATTTACGTACTCCTATTTAGGAACTGTATTATATGAAGCCATGCAAGGGTCCTACATTCTATCAGCCGAGTAGAAAGTTATCATTTCTTTCTCATTATTTGAATGACCAAATTATAGATTTTATATACGAAAGGACTTATTTTAAATGACTTATAAGTTGCGACTTATAAAGAAAAGCTTTAGTTATCGATTTGACTTATAAGTAAAAATTAAGTTATAATACGTTATGAAGGTGTTGGACTCCCTGATACAAATAAATGTAAAATTATTAAAATGACATAATGAAAAAAGAAGGGTAAAATATAAGAGATGCAAAAATAAACATTATCATAAATAAATAAATGTAAGTTCATGACATTTAATTTAAGTCCGCCAGCTATTTACTCAACACAAAGTTCTGCATCTTTTATTTTGTATGTACATTTTTAATTTCTAATTATTAATTACTCTATAACTTTGAGCTTCACTCTCGCTTTGGCTCCTATTAATTATTGATAGCCTTTGCATGTTTCCCACCCAATGCCCATGCCCATGCCCATGCCTATGACAAATCAAGAGTGATGAGCATAACAGACGGGAGGTGATTTCTGTATGT
>JAINUV010000441.1:0-67046 GCA_020205505.1 Panax japonicus
GTGGAATGGCTTATTGACCATTAAGCCATCATTTAGAATTGCCTATAAATAACAAGCTTAGGATTTCATTTGTTGCTTGTTAAAATTTCTCCCAACTCCTCTCAAGTTAAACAACTTATTGGTTAGAGACAATAAGCACTTATAAGTCCAACTTCCATTATAAGATTTTCAAGAAGCAAGAAGGAGATTAAAGCTTAGACAAGTGATATTCAAGGGTAAGAACTTAAACCATGAATATCTTTCTCTTCCATTGGTAGGGAGATGGGTAATGGTAGGACATGTATGCTAAGGAATGATAGGAATGAGTAATCAAAGAGCTTAAGTCTTAATAAGAAGTATAATTCTTGAATAAGCTATTCTTAATCATATAAGTTATGAAACAAGGAAGAACTTGTAGGAAGTTGTTTTATGTTGAAATAGTAAGGTTGTATGAAAATAAGAAGTAATGATGATTGTTAAAAGATTTAAGCTATGATAAGTCATTCAAAGTGAATTCATAAGTAGTTCATACTTTTACAAGTTATAGACTAATGAAGAACAAGTAATAACTTATCATGTCAATAAGTTAATGAAGTATGTATGTCAAGATGTTAATATGATGGATTGAATCCATTTAAAACGATGAGCAAATCAGAAGAAATAAAGTTAAGGCGAAATTTACGAGTTTGGACGATAATCGTCGAATTCGTGAAATTCTTGGAATGGAAGTCGAATATTTGATATTGAGCTAGGAAACATTGGTTTTCAATAGAGACAAGTCATATTTGGCATTATAGAGTTGCGAACTCAAAAATGATCGGATTCCGACTTAGAACGAAGAAACGAGCGTTAAACGTTCACGAACGTTTACCGTTTTCGTTAAAAATGGACTAATAGGTGAATTTTGAGCAAATAAAGTCAAATAGATAAAATTATTGTATGAATGTATAGAGTATTTAATTTGTTAACCGTAGGCTTTTGAACGAGCCCATTCGGACTTATAACGAAGAAGTTATGCATTCAGAAATTTCGTAAAGTTAAAAATATGTTAAATTTTTCTAAGGCACAGAGTCCGCGCCGCAGCACGACTCAAGGCACAAAGGCCCACGCCGCAGCACGAGGCCGATGTGATGCCCCCAAAATTCGGACACCCATATCTCAAATTTGGTGCATCACGTGCAAGTACGAATATCCTACTAAATCATTAACAACGGAATTATTAGAATAATTTACATTGATATAATATAAATATTCACGTCCCAAGGTACCGTAACCATTACTACGACAATTCAGTGATTTACTTAAACATACTTAATCATTCTTGAATACATCATAACAATAATAATAATACTTCTAATCTTAGGGACTAAGTTATTCTGTCGCCTTGCCCTTTCCCTTGTCCTGTCTTGAAGTACCGCCTTGCTCTGCCTTAACTGTAATGTTTTTAGGAAGCAAGAATGAGCAACAAGTTTACCCAGCAAGTAATATAGCCAGAAGAACAAGCAGTTATAGCATTTAAACCTTTCAAGGCTATAATAATAATTGGTAGTTCAAGGATATCGAGAAATATCAAGAGTATTCAATAGGTATTGCTATAGACTGAAGGATATCAACAACTTTCAGGATTTATTCATTTTGAGGTTCAATATGAATGAGCACTGAGCATTCACTAAGGACTAAGAACTCTTACTAGAATTAACAGTATTACACTGTAATCTAATATAAACGAGTACAACAGGTGATCAGCCTAAAGTACCCTATGTTATGCATAACATTTAATCATACTCATGTGCGCACGTCGGTTACCCGAAAATATATAATTTCCCCTTCAATGAGGGTTGTTCATCTCAGTAGATTTACGATAGTCCGCACCAAGTCAATCGGTTTGGATAGCTTTTTAACACATAATACTAGTCTAGTCGAATCAAAGGCTTAGACAATTTTTATAATGCATTTAAGAATGATAAGTCCAATGCTTGCAACAACGTCAAGGTATAGAAATGATTTTCGAATAGAAACAGATATTTGCTTGATAAAAATATGATTGATATGACAACAATTCAATGAATACAGTGTGAGAATTAAGGAACTTGCAACACAATAATAATAGTGTTCGAATACTTACTCAATGTAAATTTGATTGAGGTTAGGGAACTTGCTAAATATAAAAGAGAGTAAGTTAGGAAACTTTCCTTTAGCATTGATTGTTATTATAGACAAAATCACCTCAATGAATTATGTTTGTCCTATTTATGTAAGTATAGGTATTCATTAGTCAAACACACTTGATATACATATATAAACAACATGTACACATAACACATTTTTCTTTCTATCTATGTATACTGTTGCACCCATCAAAACTCATAGTTGTACACTAACATGCTCATACTTTTGACCACTGCTAGTTTATTCATAATCTTTCTTCTTCGTAGTTCCAAGAGGTTCATTGTTTTAAGTAGATCATAACATCTATCAATCCCACCGACCCCTTTTCTACGCATGTTTGCAGACATTAGATTTATTTTTTCGAAGTTAGTAAAATTCTCTACTTAGAACTCATTCGTGTAATAATAGTTTATAGCAGTATAGGAATATTTATTAATCCATCCTTATATCAAGTTATGATGCTGTCTCCGAGTCCCAGGACATCTCGCCATGTCCGTAGCCGAAGACATCTGTCCATGTCCGAAGCCGAGACATCTGGCCATGTCCGAAGATATTACGACTTGTCCGAAGACAACACGCTTCGTCCGAAGACATTATGACTTGTCCGAAGACAACACACTTTGTCCGAAGACATTACGACTTGTCCGAAGACAACACGCTTTGTCCGAAGACATCTCCGAAGTCGGCTCTTTTCGAGACTTCGGTCTTTACTATTTTGACAAAGTATAAGTTTGTTGGGTTAATTTCATTAATACTTTACTATATGCATACAACTTAAGAGAATTTCTTAATAAATGGTCTAACACGACCAAACCCATCAGCTGGTTCCTAAGTACGGTGCAGCTGCACCCCGTGGAGTTCAGAAGTAGTGAACATGCTCTGTTTTGTAGAGTAGCCACAACTTGATTCCATGCAATTATTAACGTATTCATGCACGAAAGTAAACTTTCTAAACACCCTATATCATGCTAATTCATCATACTTGACCTATTAATTTAGGAAAACCAAGAATCAAACAAGACTCAAGTTAAGAACGAAGTAGAAATTATACCTTCTTGAGCTTTAACCTTTATATCTCACACACTGATTTGGTTATGCTTAGCAACTAAGAATTCTTTAGTCAAATTTCTCCAACACTCTTATCACTATAACAGACTGCCATGGTGGCTTGTATTTAAAGAGAAAAGCATGGACTAGACACTTGCTTTACCCAATGTTGGGACTTATGGTGCAATAGAAATGAACAATGGTTACTTAAGGAGCTGTTTAACCACTCCATACCATCCACTTAGCTAGCCCTGCATGCCTAGGATTAGCAGCTTAAAAGTTTGCTTAAAGAGAGTTTAGGCTACTGCTCCTTGTACTTGGTGACCCTTAATTTGGGACAAGAGAATAGATCTCAGACATAGACTAGGGGCTAGTCGGTTGGGCCCATTGCCTCACGCCATATTATTTAACCAACACCTTGTACCCTCAGTTAACTATTATGTTGGGTTCCGAATTGGATTTTAAATGACCCAAGTTTATTGGGCTAACTCAAAAGTCCATCAATTAATTTATTGGGCTAGACTCCCAATTTATTATTTGGATTATAAACATGTAAATACTTAATTATTCCTCACTAATTCCATCATTGTGTCACACAAGACATCTCATAAACCTTCCATAATTCTCCATATCTTATCAATTATTAAAAGTTAAATTTAAATTCAATTGAGTTACTCACCTCATGCCATGTAAGCATTTATAAAATAATTAATCACAGGCTCTATTTATAATTATTAATATTAAATCGTAAAATTTACGGTTATTACATCATCTCCCCCTTATAAAAATTCCATCCTCGGAATTGATACAAGGTTACACAAAAATATGGGGATAGTCTCTCCTCATCCTATCTTCTAATTCCAATGTGGCCTCCTCGACATCGTGGTTTCGCCAAACAACATTTATAGAAGATATAACTTTGTTTCTTAGCGTTTGTTCTTTCTTGTCTATTATCTGAACATGAATTTCTTCATATGTCAGATTCTTCTCTACTTGAATGGGCTCATAGGAAATCACATGTCTATAGTCAGACTTGTACGGACATAGTATGGAAATGTGAATCATGTTGTGGATGTGTTCTAGTTCGGGTGGCAAAGCAACTTTGTATGCCACTTCGCCCACTCGCTTCAATATCTTGAATGGCCCTATGAACCTCGGACTCAATTTTCCTTTCTTTTCGAATCTGATCTTTCCCTTCCAAGGAAACACCTTCAAAAACACAAAACTACCGACTTCAAAGTGTCGCTTCCGACGATGCAAGTTGGCATACTTCTTTTGGCAATCTTGAGCTGCTACCAATTTACCCCTTATTGTTGCTACAACATCGATCGTTTACTGGACTAATTCTGGTCCCAAAAGTCGTCGTTCTCTGACTTCACCCCAACAAAATGGTGTTCTGCACTTTCTCCCGTAAAGAGCTTCATATGGCGGCATACCGATACTCGCATGATAGCTATTATTGTAAGCAAATTCTACTAATGGTAAATGATCGTCCCAATTTCCCTTGAAGTCCATCACACAAGCTCTCAGCATGTCCTCCAACGTTTGTATGGTTCGTTCACTCTGCCCGCCAGTTTGAGGGTGATAAGCAGTACTTAATCTCAATTGAGTTCCCATTCATTCCTGCAAACTTTTCCAGAATTTTGACGTGAAATGCGGATCTCGATTGGAGACAATCGACACTGGCACTCCATGTCGCGATACGATTTCCCTTACATATAAATTTGCTAACTGGTTCAAATTAAATCAAATCTTGATGGGTAAAAAATGAGATGTCTTTGTTAGTCGGTCCACAATAACCCAAATGACATCATAACCCTTCTGTATAACCGGAAGTCCAACCACGAAGTCCATCGTAATGTGCTCCCATTTCCATTATAGAATTTTCAGCGGTTGAAGTAGTCCACTTGGTCTCTGGTGTTATGCTTTGACTCTTTGACAAGTAAGACATCTGCTAACACACTTTGCAACCTCTCTTTTCAAATTAGGCCACCAAAACTGGTGTCGAAGATCCTAGTACATTTTTGTGCCTCCTGGATGTACAGAATATGTCGTATTGTGTGCTTCGTGTAGGATTTCCTCTCTCAGTTCGATTACAGCTGGCACCCATACTCGACCCTCAAACCTCAATATACCGTCCTTATCTACTTTGAACCTTTCTTCCTTATCTTCTACTATTCTCTTCTTTATCTTCTCACATTCTTCATCTTTCTCTTGTGCTTCCTTTATTCTATCCAATAACGTCGGGTGAGCTCTCATCATGAGTAATTTTCCTTTCGCTTCTTTTGGTTCCTCCACCTCTATCTCCAACTTTTCCATTTCTCTTATTAATTCCTCTTGAGTTGTCAATTTCAATAACTTCTCCCTTCCTTTTCTACTCAAAGCGTCGGCTACAACATTTGCTTTTCCTGGGTGATACAGAATTTCCCGTCATAATCCTTGATTAGTTCCAACCACCTTATTTGTGGCATGTTCAACTCCTTCTGTGTGAAGATATATTTCAGACTCTTGTGATCCGTATATATCTCACATTTTTCTCCATATAAATAGTGCCTCCAAATCTTCAATACAAAGACTACCGCCGCTAACTCCAAGTCATGGGTAGGGTATCGTTTTTCAAAATCCTTCAACTGTCGTGAGGCATATGCAATGACCTTGCCATGTTGCATTAGCACACAACCAAGTCCTCTATGCGATGCATCACTATACACAACAAATCCTCCCGTATCATCTGGTAATGATAATACAAGCGCCTCACTCAACCTCTTCTTCAATTCTTGGAAGCTCTCCTCGTATTTGTCTGTCCATACGAACTTCTCTGTCTTCCTCGTTAGATTGGTCAGCGGGGTTGCTATCTTATAAAAATCTGGGATAAATCTTCGATAGTACCCGGCTAAACCTAAGAAACTCCTAACTTCTGTTGGCGTCTTCGGCTGTTCCCAGTTACTTACCGCCTCCACCTTTGCAGGATCCACAGAAATTCCATTTTGATCTATCACGTGTCCTAGAAATTGAACTCTTTCCATCCAAAATTCACATTTTGAAAATTTAGCGTACTTTTCCCTTCTCAATGCTTCCAATTCCATCTTCAGGTGTTCGGCGTGCTCTTCCTTCGTCTTTGAATAAATCAAAATGTAATCGATAAATACTACTATGAACTTATCTAAGTATGGCTTGAAAACTCGGTTCATCAAGTCCATAAATGTTGATGGAGCATTGGTCAACCCAAATGACATCACTAAAAATTCGTAATGTCCCTAGCAAGTTTGAAACATCGTCTGTTGTATGTCCTCCTCTCGCACTTTCAACTGATGATAACCCGTTCGTAAATCTATCTTGGAAAAACACTTCGCTCCCTTCAGTTGATCGAAAAGGTCGTTTATCCTTGGTAATGGATATCTATTCTTAATTGTCACTCGGTTCAACTCCCGATAATCGATACAGAGCCTCATTGATCCATCCTTTTTCTTTACAAACAACACTGGTGCTCCCCAAGGAGACACACTTGGCTGAATATAACCCTTATCTAGTAACTCTTGCAATTGAATCATCAATTCCTTCATTTTTACTGGCGCTATTCGATGTGGGGCTTTCGAAATTGGGCTGTTCCCGGTGCTAAGTCTATTATGAATTCAATTTCTTTGTCTGGCGGAAGGCCAGGCAGTTTGTCTGGAAATACGTCTTGGAAATCTCTTACCACTGATATATCTTTCATTTCTATTCCCTTTTTCTGAGTGTCCACTAGATAGGCTAAATAACCTACACATCCTTTCTTTGACAATTTCTTGGCTTGCATCATCGTAAGGCAACACGATTGCTTGAGCAATGAGCTACCGTAAAACACTACCTTAGACCGATTTGAGGTCTGAAGGTTCACACTCTTTTTCTGACAATCGATTATCGCAGCGTGGCCGGATAACCAATCTATTCCTAATATCACATCAAACACTCCCAGTTTAATCGGAATTAAGTCTACGTTTAGTTCGTGACCTCTAATATTTGCACAACAGTTTTGATAAACAAACTCTATGGGAATTACTTCCTTATTCACAATCTCTACGATCAATGAATTTTCTAAATGTTCAGGAGGTATGTTTAGTCGATTAGCAAATTCTTCAGACACAAAGGAATAGGTAGTACCCGAATCAAATACTACATAGGCATTTATATTACTGATTAGGAGAATACCTGACACCACATCCCTTGCAGTCACCGCGTCTTGGACAGTCATGTTAAAGGTTCGGGCAGTCGGTCAGTTGGATTGCGTTGGTCCGTCGATCATCAGCTTACTGCCTCCTCCCTGTTGGCCGCTTCCTCCGTTGCTTCCCTTCTTTGGGCAATCCTTGATTTGATGCTCAGTTGAGCCACACACGAAACATCCCTTGATCTTTTTCGGTTTTGGGCAGTTGGGTGAAATGTGCCCTTCTTGGCCGCAGTTGTAGCAGACGCTGCGCCCCTTCCAGCATTCCCCTTGATGGTTTTTCCCACATTTTGAGCAAGCTTCACATCTTTTCTTAAACGATCCTTGATAACTTTCTGACTGGTTGATGTTTCGGTTGTTGGTATTGTTGTTGTTGCTGTTGTTGCGGTTATCCCATTTCCTCTTTCCCAGATAACTTCCACCACTGCTACTCCCTCTACGAGTTTCTCCCCCATCACTCTTGTTTTTCTTCTCCATGTTATATTGGCTCAATGCCTCTCTACCTCCCTCAGCAATTATCGCCTTCTCCAATAATGTGGTGAACAAGTCAATTTGAAGGACTGACACCTTGTTGAACAACCAAGGTTTTAGTCCAAGTTTGAAGCGTCGAGATTTCCTTTCTTCAGTGTCTACTTGATGTGTCGCGAATCGTGCGATTTCATTGAACTTGGCCGCATACTGTGCCACTATCATCCCCACTTATTTTAGTTCTAGAAACTTTAACTCCATCCTATTCTTCATGCTCTTCGGGAAGTAATTCTCGAAGAACAAAGTCTTAAAACTTTTCCAGGTTATAGTCCCTTCTCCCGCCCTCTGTTGATTTGCTTCCCACCAGTAGTTTGCTTCACCCCTCATCATATATGTAGCGAACACTGTTTTCTGGTCTTCAGCCACACGAGCAATGGCGAAGGCTTTCTCCATCTCCTTGATCCACGTTTGCGCTACAATAGGATCGGTAGTACCTATGAATTCCGGATGTCCTACACTCTTAAAGTCCTTGAAGTTTGCGACTGGAGCTACTTGGGGAATAGGTGGTACTTGTTCATTTCTTCCCCTAAGAGCTTCCCCTAACAAATCTACAAGCCTCTGAATGGGATCTACTTGTCCTCTCTCATCATTAACCAACTCTTCTGGTGCAGTTAATCTACGTCTGGGCGGCATTTTTCTGACACCATAAAACTTTCATTTTTATTATCTAATTATATTACTTAAACAATTCTCCATAAAAGGAATAAGATTTCAGAATACATTTCAGAACAAGATCATTTATATTCATATGCCAAACTGTTACATTACATTATTATCTCCAGAATACTTCTATAAAAGACACAACTTATCCCCTAATATCACAAAAGACGGGGACAACCATTAACATACTACCCCTCTAATATAAATCAAAAGTTTGGGGATTACAACTATCTCACATTCTACATAAAAGACTGAAATTACAACAATATATAATACACTACATACCGAACTACAACTAATAACTTTAAATGCCTAGACTTAATCTATCATTCCGCGCTCCACAGCGCTTTGGTACTCCCTCTGAGTAATGTGCACCACCAAATCTCGGCTTATGGTGTGCCGGATCTGTCCCTGCTCTGCCGGGTAGTGATTTACCCCATCAATCAGTCTCTTCATGGCCGTGCACACTGCATAGCCTATCCTATTCATCTTCCTTCTTTTGCACCTCACTTCATCTTCTAGGTCGTTAGCCCTATCATTGGCCCCTTCCCACTTCTCTTCGAAATGGATCCTGTCCATTACCTCCATTTCTAACTGAGTACGGATAGCTTCCTTCTCTGTCCTTTCGCTCAACTCCCTCTGCTCCATCTCTTCCTACTTCCATTCCAGTTCTACATTCCTAGCCAACGCCCTGTGAAACAAAGCCCCCATCTGGATTCCTGCCTCCTTACGGTGAGCAATCTCTACCTCCATCTCCCGCATCACTAACTTTCTCTGGTGGTCTTCGTCCCTCAGCTTTTAGAATTCGGACTCCCTGTCTCTAGCCTCAGCCTCTAACTCCTCAACTCTGCATCCTAACTCTAAAATCTGCTCCTCATACTCCCCCAACATCCTATCCTCAAAAGTAGCCTTGTTGGAGTCCCCCATGGGCTCGTCCACAATACGCTCTTCCGTAGGCTCCTCCTCTGGATCAGATTCCTCAGATATTGGCTCCATCTCCTCTTCCTCATCATCATCATCGATAGGGATTACAGTGGATATAGGCTTCGCTATCAATGGTACCTCATATACCACGTGTATGTCACACGGCTCCTCTTCTACTACTCGGCTAGGTCCTCTCATGTCAGTCATCCTACAATTACCAACACAAGACAAAACAAACAAAAACTCCATTAGAATCATAAGTTCATTGTATAGAATGAAGTTATATTCTGTAACACGCTAAGTCCATCTCTATGAAAACTCTATATGAGTTTCATCCCTTTCTATCTTTTAAGTTCTCCTAAGTTATAATCTAAGGGCTCTCGCTCCTAAGGTTTATAACTATAGCTTTGATACCAACATGTGACGCCCCCAAAATTCGGACACCCATATCTCAAATTCGGTGCATCACGTGCAACTACGAATATCCTAATAAATCATTAATAACAGAATTAATAGAATAATTTACATTGATATAATATAAATATTCGCGTCCCAAGGTACCGTAACCATTACTACGACAATTCAGTGATTTACTTAAACATACTTAATCATTCTTGAATACATCATAACAACAATAATAATTCTTCTAATCTTAGGGACTAAGTTATTCTGTCGCCTTGCCCTTTCCCTTGTCCTGTCTTGAAGTACCGCCTTGCTCTGCCTTAACTGTAATGTTTTTAGGAAGCAAGAATGAGCAACAAGTTTGCCCAGCAAGTAATATAGCCAGAAGAACAAGCAGTTATAGCATTTAAACCTTTCAAGGCTATAATAATAATTGGTAGTTCAAGGATATCGAGAAATATCAAGAGTATTCAATAGGTATTGCTATAGACTGAAGGATATCAACAACTTTCAGGATTTATTCATTTTGAGGTTCAATATGAATGAGCACTGAGCATTCACTAAGGACTAAGAACTCTTACTAGAATTAACAGTATTACACTGTAATCTAATATAAACGAGTACAACAGGTGATCAGCCTAAAGTACCCTATGTTATGCATAACATTTAATCATACTCATGTGCGCACGTCGGTTACCCGAAAATATATAATTTCCCCTTCAATGAGGGTTGTTCATCTCAGTAGATTTACGATAGTCCGCACCAAGTCAATCGGTTTGGATAGCTTTTTAACACATAATACTAGTCTAGTCGAATCAAAGGCTTAGACAATTTTTATAATGCATTTAAGAATGATAAGTCCAATGCTTGCAACAACGTCAAGGTATAGAAATGATTTTCGAATAGAAACAGATATTTGCTTGATAAAAATATGATTGATATGACAACAATTCAATGAATACAGTGTGAGAATTAAGGAACTTGCAACACAATAATAATAGTGTTCGAATACTTACTCAATGTAAATTTGATTGAGGTTAGGGAACTTGCTAAATATAAAAGAGAGTAAGTTAGGAAACTTTCCTTTAGCATTGATTGTTACTATAGACAAAATCACCTCAATGAATTATGTTTGTCCTATTTATGTAAGTATAGGTATTCATTAGTCAAACACACTTGATATACATATATAAACAACATGTACACATAACACATTTTTCTTTCTATCTATGTATACTGTTGCACCCATCAAAACTCATAGTTGTACACTAACATGCTCATACTTTTGACCACTGCTAGTTTATTCATAATCTTTCTTCTTCGTAGTTCCAAGAGGTTCATTGTTTTAAGTAGACCATAACATCTATCAATCCCACCGACCCCTTTTCTACGCATGTTTGCAGACATTAGATTTATTTTTTCGAAGTTAGTAAAATTCTCTACTTAGAACTCATTCGTGTAATAATAGTTTATAGCAGTATAGGAATATTTATTAATCCATCCTTATATCAAGTTATGATGCTGTCTCCGAGTCCCAGGACATCTCGCCATGTCCGTAGCCGAAGACATCTGTCCATGTCCGAAGCCGAGACATCTGGCCATGTCCGAAGATATTACGACTTGTCCGAAGACAACACGCTTCGTCCAAAGACATTATGACTTGTTCGAAGACAACACACTTCGTCCGAAGACATAACGACTTGTCCGAAGACAACACGCTTTGTCCGAAGACATCTCCGAAGTCGGCTCTTTTCGAGACTTCGGTCTACACTATTTTGACAAAGTCTAAGTTTGTTGGGTTAATTTCATTAATACTTTACTATATGCATACAACCTAAGAGAATTTCTTTATAAATGGTCTAACACGACCAAACCCATCAGCTGGTTCCTAAGTACGGTGCAGCTGCACCCCGTGGAGTTCAGAAGCAGTGAACATGCTCTGTTTTGTAGAGTAGCCACAACTTGATTCCATGCAATTATTAACGTATTCATGCACGAAAGTAAACTTTCTAAACACCCTATATCATGCTAATTCATCATACTTGACCTATTAATTTAGGAAAACCAAGAATCAAACTAGACTCAAGTTAAGAACGAAGTAAAAATTATACCTTCTTGAGCTTTAACCTTTATATCTCACACACTGATTTGGTTATGCTTAGCAACTAAGAATTCTTTACTCAAATTTCTCCAACACTCTTATCACTATAACAGACTGCCATGGTGGCTTGTATTTAAAGAGAAAAGCATGGACTAGACACTTGCTTTACCCAATGTTGGGACTTATGGTGTAATAGAAATGAACAATGGTTACTTAAGGAGTTGTTTAACCACTCCATACCATCCACTTAGCTAGCCCTGCATGCCTAGGATTAGCAGCTTAAAAGTTTGCTTAAAGAGAGTTTAGGCTACTGCTCCTTGTACTTGGTGACCCTTAATTTGGGACAAGAGAATAGATCTCAGACATAGACTAGGGGCTAGTCGGTCGGGCCCATTGCTTCACGCCATATTATTTAACCAACACCTTGTACCATCAGTTAACTATTATGTTGGGTTCCGAATTGGATTTTAAATGACCCAAGTTTATTGGGCTAACTCAAAAGTCCATCAATTAATTTATTGGGCTAGACTCCCAATTTATTATTTGGATTATAAACATGTAAATACTTAATTATTCCTCACTAATTCCATCATTGTGTCACACAAGACATCTCATAAACCTTCCATAATTCTCCACATCTTATCAATTATTAAAAGTTAAATTTTAATTCAATTAAGGTTATTACAGCTGAGATAGGGTACACTGCTATTTGGCGCCGCATCGCGACCATAACAAAGGAGACTCGAGCCGCAGCGCCGAGTTCGGAGCATGCACACTGTTAAGTCATGCCGCGGCGTGACATAAAGAAGAAATGCCGGCGCCGCAATGCCAGCTTTAGGGATTGCATAGAGATGAATAATTATGAAGATAAAAGGAAAGGAAAATGAATTAACGCAACCTTAACAAACATAAGGTGGCATTATTAGAATATTCTTAAACCTAAAGTATGATCACATAGGGTTGAAGATAAGTAATTAAGAGTGAACAATATGCAGTAAGTGTATTTAACCATTGGCGATCGAGTTTCGATTAATGAACGTGATAACTTTAGTAAGACGTGAAGAAGGATGATTAACTAGAAACGAGTTGTATTAATAAAGTAAATCCAAGTAAGACATAGAAGATAAAGAAGTTGGTAAGAATGATGTAAGTTATAACGATAAGCCAGAACTAATAAATAACAAATCTAATACATGATTAGATTGAGAAGAAGGGTAAGATTCATTAGGAATTTAGCAAAAAAAAAAAGATTCATTAGGAACCATGTATATTCATTCATGACCTAATGTGGTATGTTATGTGGTTATGTAGAGACCGTAAAGACTGAAAAGAAAAGTTATTTTTACTGTAGCAGACGCTGAAGGCAAGTTTTTCTTAAACGCTAACCTTCGTGTTAGCCAAGTTTTATGTGATTCATGTTATGAGATGCATGAAATGTTTTACTAAACGGTCGATGCCAGTTTTATCTCGGCTAGACTAATCTTAAAGAGTTGATTGATTTATTTATAAGTCTTTCAATATAGAATTGCTAACGCTATCATACGCCAATTGTTTGGTACGGATTCAAGGTAAGCCTGGGTATGAATAAACAAATGTATTTTTTATTGATTATTCGATGGGCACGCGAGGTTGCCAAAACTTAAACGTACATACATTTAACAGGATGTAGTGTTGATCAACATAGAGTACTATGGGTTGATCACCCAGAAGTGCTCGTAAGATATACCGAACTTACAGACTTAGTGCCGGGTTGTCCTTCTCAAAGAAATTTATGAAATATTCAGGTCTTAAGCCAGAATTGATGCTTAACAGAATATTGTTATTGTAAAACGTTTTGAAGGAAAAGAAATGCTATTTTGAATTATTGATAGTACTTCATAACTATTATCTAGTTATTGAAGATATATGATTCCTATGTTTCAAGCATGTTGTTTAAAAGAAATTGTTGTACTTGCTGAGCTTGTTATGCTCACTCTTGCTTGAACCATATGAATGCAGCTAGGATCGAACGAACCGAGGAGTCTGACAAGGTTAAAGGCAAGACGAAGATGAACGATTAGTTTACCTTGTAATAAACTAATAAGTTGTATATATTATAATATGATGAAAAAAGAATGTAATAGTTTTAGAACCTGAGAACGGGACGTAATATTATTAATGTAATAAGAATGTTGGTGATACACACATTTTGATGTCGTTTAAATAGAATGAATGTACAGTTATGAGTACAGTGTAGCACCATCTGTCAGGTTGGAAGATACCCGGATTTGGGGGCGTCACATTTATAAATTTTGCAAAGTATGAAAGTTGTTATATTATATTCGATTGGTCGGGAAATATTATTTGTGTCGGGAAATATTCGTACGACGACACAATCATTGGTGGACCCCACAACGAAATTATTGTCGGATTGAAAAAACGACAAAAATATTTTTATGAAAATAACGGCGAAAGTTTACCGTTAATACTGTTGAACTACTCGGTAGTAAAAGTACAGTAATACGCGTGGTTGCATAGTAGCACACGGTATTGACTATTGATGCTTGCGTGATAAGTCACTCGGTTTTGTTTTATTGATATTATTCATGTAATAAAACAGAAAAACTTTTTATATAAAACAGAATACTTTTATAAAGTTATTCTATAAATAGAATATATTATATTCTATTATGCATAGTATTTTGCATAGTAAAATCTTTTTATATAAAATAAAATACTTTTATAAAGTTATTCCATAAATAGAATATATTATATTTTATTATGCATAGTGTTGCATAGTGCCTGCATAGTGTTTTACATAGTAAAATCTTTATATATAAAACAGAATACTTTTATAAAGTTATTCATTTTATTAGATTAAAAATAGAATATATTATATTTTATTTAAAAGATTTTACTTTAAATCTGGACCATCCGATTAAAAATAAATCAATCTGGACCGTTCATGAATTAGTTACTATGCAGTCCATTCTTCTATAAATAGAAGTTCATTCCTTCATTATTTCTTACGAATTCACTGAAACTCTAGAGAGAAAAACTATAGAGAGAATTCTTCTTCTATAATCTTGAGCGTATTTCTTTGGAGTTTATGAAAGCTTTGAGCGTAGTGCAAGTTTTCTTCTAGTATATCCTCGTCCTACTAGTCGGAATACTCTTCTTTTAAAGGTAAGGGATGTTATTTGTTGTACTCGTAAGGGATATTATTTATTTTATATTCAAGAAGAGAACTTCTATTATTCCATTCCTTGTTATTATGTTGGAATAACCTGTTTATGCGAAGTACCGCATACATGGTGAAATTCTTCTATTATTCCATTCTTTATTATTCTGTTGGAATATCCTGTCTGTGAGTTTTACGCAGAACCTGGTTTCGTCTTTATTATTCTGTTGGAATATCATGTCTGTGCGTTTTACGCCGGACCTGGTTCCGTTATTTATTATTCTGTTGGAATATTCTGTTTATGCGAAGTACCGCATGCATGGTGATTTCTGTTGTTATTCTATTCTTTATTATTCCGTTGGAACATCCTGTCGGTGCGAATTTCGCCTGACCTGGTTCCGTTATTTATTATTCTGTTGGAATAACCTGTCTATGCGACGTACCGCATGCATGGTGATTTTTGTTGTTATTCCATTCTTTATTATTCTATTGGAATATCCTGTCGGTGCGTATTACGCCTGACCTGGTTCTGTTATTTATTATTCTGTTGTAATAATCTATCTATGCGAAGTACCGCATGCATTGTGATTTCTTTTGTTATTCCATTCCTTATTATACTAAGTTGGTTAAAGTTTTGACTTCTATACTTCATGAAATTAGTGGAATATCTTTGATATTTGCGCTTCATCCAATATTTTTTAATAGAAATATTCTTCTGAGCATTCTTGAATTTTACTCTACAAAGAAGTATCATGTTGACAATTTGGACGTTATTAGTTCCTGAATAATTTAATTCTTGAACTTGTTTTATTGAATTCTTATATCATTGTCATCATCCCCATGTTTATATTTTGTTGAAAGTCATCTGTGGCCTGTAGTGCCTAGATGGACTTGGTATGATTATGACCAGGGATTATTCGGTATAATCATGACCCGTACTGTTACAAATGATGTGGAAAAAGTCCTCATTGGCCCGTAGTGCATTGATGGATAGTTTTTGGTATGATTATTATGACTATGGATTCTCTTCAGCCAAGGGAGCAAAGATGAATTGTTTTATGGCATGATCAGGACCGTTGATGAAAACACGATTATCTTTGGCCCGTAGTGCATGGATAATTCGTGGTCCTGATACTAAATAATATCCTTGGCCTATAGTGCAGGGATGATTTCATGATGTGGATTATTTATTAAGTTAAGTCTCAGCAATAAAAGTGATGAAAAACTTTTTAAATCATAAAAGATAGTAGATTTTATTCTCTACTTGACTCTTTTAATGGATTGCATATTCCGCTGCAGTTAAACTTGATGTCTATTGTATTTTATCAGTTTAACACTGTTGAAGACTAATGATAATTTATTTTGCATTATCTTAGTCATAATATTTCTTACTGGGATAGGTGAGCTCACCTTTTCCTTCACTGTTCTCTTCAGGAAATGAGAATATAATTGGGACGAGTCGGGGAACGGATTGACAGTCTAGATGATAGTATTAGTAGTCCTCACTATTCTTTTAAATAGTGTGACAATAAATGTAATGAGGACTTATTCTGAGAGTGGATATTGTCTAGAAGACAATATTTGTATTAAAACTCACAGCTCTCTTGTTGTATATTAAAAATTGTATTTGTATTCTATACCATGTATTTGGCAACTCAGAATAGGTGATGTATACCTATTTTAGGGGCGTCACAATTGGTATCAAAGCAAGGATATGATCTCTGGCTGAGATGTGAGACAAGAACTAGGAGGGGAGAGACTGGGAATTCCTTCGCTAGTATGACCTAACTAAGTTTATTTGGTATTTAATTAGTCGGTCAGAGTATATGGATAATATGTGATATGTTAATTAACCCTTGTTTTTGGGCAGTATTTGAAAATGACATTCGAGAATGTTGAGAATAGCAATGGAGCACAGGAGACCGTTGAGTCTCCACATATTAATAATCAGGATAATGTGCATCAGGAAGGCGACAATCCTCAGGCAAATAACAACACTGACCAAATGATGAATGATAGAATGTTTAGAGGCTTTATGCAATTCATGCAACAACAGGTAAGAGAGACTCCTGTTCAAAATATAGGTGAAAATAATGGCAACCCGTCGATCACCGCTAAGCAGTTCAAGGAGCTGGGACTACTGAAGTTTTTGGGAAAGCCAGAACCACTTAAGGCGGAGACGTGGTTAAAGCAGGTTACTAAGATATTTGATGTCTTGGGATGCTCAGAGGAGAAACAGGTTTCATTTGCCACCTTTATGTTGCATGAAGAGGCAGATTACTGGTGGGAATATGTAAAACGTACCCGTTTACACACTCAAGATGTCTTGGGAGAAGTTCCAAGAGCTGTTCAATGACAAGTACTTTTCCAAAAGTATTAGTCACAAGAAGGAGGTGGAGTTCATCAAGCTGGAGCAAAATAATATGACCGTGTCGCAATACGAGGTTAAGTTTGCCTAGTTGTCTGGGTTTACATCCCATTTGGTCGATAATGAGGAGCGAATTACGCAAATGTTTCTAAGAGGTTTGAAACCCAATATACGTCAATACCTCATTTCTCACAAACTTTGTTTATATTTAGATGTTGTGAATAAGATTCAGTTATTGGAGCGCGATAGCCCAACCAAAAGGCAACGACCAACAACACGATAATAGTTGTACCAGTGGCAACAGTCATCGAAACAATGATAACCATTGTGGGGGAAATTATCATGCCAAGAATGGTAACCACTTCGGTGGTAATATAGCCAAGATAATAGAAGTGGAAATTTCAAGAAGAGATGGTTCAATAATGATGGAAAGACAGCAACACCAGCACCCGTTTTAAAGGAAGAAGAACGACCACCGGTCGTATGTTTCAAATGCAGACAGGGGGGACACATCCGTCCAAACTGTATGCAGCAATCCAAAGCATGTTTTAATTGCGAAAGAGATGGTCACTTAGCTCGATTTTGTCATATAGTGAAGTCAGTCCAGCTGGGACAGTGGCACCAAAGGCGGATACAGACAAGCCAAAGCCAATAGTTTAAGAGAGAGTGTTTTTTTTCGTGACGAGGAACCTGAATAAAATTATCACGGGTAAGTTAATCATTAACGTTTACGAAGTCTATACCTTATTTGATACCGGTTCTACTAACTCTTGTATTTCACGTAGTTGTGTTCAATGTTTGAACTTGACTATTGAGAAATTAGACTTTGACTTATCTGATAAAACTTTGTTAGGAGAAACCTTCGTTACATCCATTATTTATAAATCTTGTTTGATTCAAATCGACACTTTCACGTTACCTGTCGATCTTATCTCTTTGAAAATACTTGCCTTTGATGTGATTTTTGGAATCGATTGGTTAACTACTCATCATGCTTTTCGTAAGGTTGTTAGCTTTTATATTCCTAACCAACCTGTTATGCGAATTCAAGCAACCAAACCACTAAAGTCAATCACTATTTTATCAAGCCATAAGCAAAGAGCCTCGATCCTTTTGTTGTTGACTTCCTTGTGTGGAATGCACCGAATCCAGACTTTCCATAGGGGACGTTGTGAATAACGATGGCAAGTTGATAGGTATCAATGTGACGTGTTATCCAAGTCTTGGATGACAGTCACAGTTGTGAATGATATTTCTATTGTTAATAAATTTCTTGACGTATTTCTGAAGACTTCTTGGACTACCCCAGAGCGTGAAATCGAATTTTGTACTAACCCCAGTACAAAAACCCATTTCTAAAACCCTTAAATATTTCTTCAACTAAAATGAACGTAACATGCGCCAAAGACGTTGGCTTGAACTGTTGAAGATTACGATCGTACCATTCAATACCATCGTGGAAAAGCGAACGTGGTAGCTGACGCGTTGAGTAGAAGATCGTATGCGTTTACGAGTGCGAATATACGAACCCACATGAAGATAATGAATATACGATTAGAATTGACTTAATCGATAAAGTTAAAGCCGCTCAAGCTACATACTCAGAGCTGATGAATGTGAAGAAGAAGGTTCAAGAGGGCGTTATTCTAGAAGCAAGAATCGATAAAGAGAGGAAATCTCAACCCTCAATTTTTTTGGCCCATTTGAAATCCTCGATTAAGTAGAAACTGTGGCTTATAGACTCGTTTTACTGCCAAGTATGTCACGTGTTCATAACGTTTTTAACGTATCGATGTTACG
Source organism: Panax japonicus (assembly GCA_020205505.1). NCBI lineage: Eukaryota > Viridiplantae > Streptophyta > Magnoliopsida > Apiales > Araliaceae > Panax > Panax japonicus. The sequence continues at coordinate 19,340 of JAINUV010000441.1, forward strand.
TAAATATGTGAAAGACCCGAACAACATTATTGATTTAGGATGAGATAGTGAATAACTTAACGTATGAAGATGTACCTGTTAAAATCCTGGAATGTATTCAACGCTCAAAAGTTATACGTCAAGAGTTAGAATCGAACGAAGTGTCCTCATCTGTTTGGCATACCAAGTATGCACGTAAATTTCGAGGGCAAAATTTCATAAGGAGGGGAGATTGTAAAATCCCAAATTTTACGAATAAAAATTTAAATTTCTCGAATTATTTTTGAATATTATGGTGTGGATTTAATATAATGTTATAGTTGTGGGTAATATTTATAAATTTTGCAACGTATGCAAGTTGTTATATTATATTCGATTGGTCGGGGAATATTCTTTGTGTCCGGAAATATTCGTAGGACGACACAATCACTGGTGGACCCCACAACAGAATTATTGTCGAACTGAAAAAATGACAAAAATATTTTTATGAAAATAACGGCGGAAGTTTACCGTTAATACTGTTGAACTACTCGGTAGTAAAAGTACAGTAATACGCATAGTTGCATAGTAGCACACGGTATTGATTATTGATGCTTACGTGATAAGTCACTCAGTTTTGTTTTGTTGATATTATTAATGTAATAAAACAGAAAAACTTTTTATATAAAACAAAATACTTTTATAAAGTTATTCTATAAATAGAATATATTATATTCTATTATGCATAGTATTTTGTATAGGAAAATCTTTTTATATAAAACAGAATACTTTTATAAAGTAATTCTATAAATAGAATATATTATATTTTATTATGCATAGTGTTGCATAGTATTTTGTATAGTAAATTTTTTTTTTATTTAAAACAGAATACTTTTATAAAGTTATTCGTTTTATTAGATTATAAATAGAATATATTATATTTTATTTAAAAGATTTTTCTTTAAATCTAGACCGTCCGATTAAAAGTAAATCAATCTGGACCGTTCATAAATTAGTTACTATGCAGTCCATTCTTCTAAAAATAGAAGCTTCATTCCTTCATTATATCTTACGAATTCACTGAAACTCTAGAGAGAGAAACTATAGAGAGAATTCTTCTTCTATAATCTTGAGCGTATTTCTTTTGAGTTTATGAAAGCTTTGAGCGTAGTGCAAGTTTTCTTCTAGTATATCCCCGCCCCACCCGTCGGAGTACTCTTCTTTCAAAGGTAAGGGATATTATTTATTGTACTCGTAAGGGATATTATTTCTTTTGTATTCATGAAGATAACTTATGTTATTCCATTTCTTGTTATTATGTTGGAATAACCTGTTTATGCGAAGTACCGCATACATGGTGAAATTCTTCTAGTATTCCATTCTTTATTATTCTATTGGAATATCCTGTCTGTGCGTTTTACGTAGGACCTAGTTCCGTCTTTATTATTCGGTTGGAATATCCTGTCTGTGCGTTTTACGCTGGACCTGGTTCCGTTATTTATTATTGTGTTGGAATAACATGTCTATGCGAAGTACTGCATGCATGGTGATTTCTGTTGTTATTCCATTCTTTATTATTTTGTTGGAACATCCTGTTGGTGCGAATTTTGCCTGACCTGGTTCCGTTATTTATTATTCTGTTGGAATAACCTATCTATGCAACGTACCGCATTCATGGTGATTTATGTTATTATTCCATTCTTTATGATTCTCACTTGGTTAAAGTTTTGACTTCTATACTCCATGAAATTAGTGGAATATCCTTGATATTTGCGTTTCATCCAGTATTTTTTCATGAAAATATTCTTCTGAGCATTCTTGAATTTTACTCTACAAAGAAGTATCATGTTGACAATTTGGACGTTATTAGTTCCTGAATAATTTAATTCTTCAACTTGTTTTATTGAATTCTTATATCATTGTCATCATCCTCATGTTTATATTTTGTTGAAAGTCATTTATGGCCTCTAGTTCATAGATGGACTTGGTATGATTATGACCAGGGATTATTCGGTATAATCATGACTGTAATGTTACAAATGATGTGGAAAAAGTCCTCATTGGCCCATAGTGCATTGATGGACATTTTTTTGGTATGATTATGGCTATGGTTTCTCTTCGGCCAAGGGAGAAAAGATGAATTATTTTATGGCACGATCAGGACCGTTGATGAAAATATGATTATCTTTGGCCCGTAGTGCATGGATAATTAGTGGTCATGATACTAAATAATATCCTTGTCCTGTAGTGCATGGATGATTTGATGATGTGGATTATTTATTAAGCCGAGTCTTAGCGATAAAAGTGATGAAAAAGTTTTTAAATCATAAAAAATAGTAGATTTTATTCTCTACTTTGACTCTTTTAATGGATTGCATGTTCCGCTGCAGTTAAACTTGATGTCTATTGTATTTTATCAGTTTAACACTGTTGAAGACTAATTATAATTTATTCTGCATTATCTTACTCATAATATTTCGTAATGGGCTAGTTGAGCTCACCCTTTCCTTCACTGTTCTCTTCAGGAAATGAGAATATAGCTGGGACGAGGCTAGGAACGGATTGACAGTCCAGATGATAGTATTAGTAGTCCTCACTATTCTGTTAAATAATGTGACAATAAATGTAATGAGGACTTATTCTGAGAGTGGATATTGTCTAGAAGACAATATTTGTATTAAAACTCACAGCTCTCTTGTTGTATATTAAAGATTATATTTATATTTTGTACCATGTATTTGGCGACTCATAATAGGTGATGTATACCTATTTTGGGGGCGTCACAATAGCACTAAGGATGTACATCCGGTATTACTTACGAGCACTTCAAGGTGATCAGCCTAAAGTACTCTATGTTGATCAACATTCATCCGTTAAACAGGTTCCTTACCAACTTCTTTCTCTTCTATGTCTTAATTGACTTCATTTCATTAATAAAGTCAATTCGACTTACTACCCTTCATCCCGACTTATTAACGATCTTATGTTATTAACCGGACTCGATCATCATTGGTGAAGTACCAATGTCAATTACCGTTCACGGTTTATTAATTAACACTTCGTGTTCTTCGTTACCATATTAACAACTCACGTCTAATTCCTAAGTTTATCACTATATACACTAATATATGTAACATAGGAATAGTTTTAGTACGTTTATTACATATATCAACTTAACTTATACAGGTCTTGAAACCTTGGAGTTCAAACCTAACTTGTCCAACAAATGCCCTGCCTCGGCGCCGCGGCTTGGCATCAATACCTAATACTGGTGCTACGGCGCCAGTTTAAAGTAGCTAAATCCCCGGTTCCGGCGCTGCAGCGCGAAACTCCTTTGTATGAATGGCACTGTGGCGCCACTCTTCAGTAGATCATTACACTGTGTACGGCGCTGCGGCGCGGCACAACAAGCCTTTTCTGGCACCGCGGCGCCAGACCTCAACACCAGAAAATTTTACAGATAAAATTTTTAGTGAAATTCCTGGCTTCATAACTTCTTCGTTATAATTCCGATTTTGTTCGTTCAAAAGCCTAGAACTCATAAATTACATACTATACGCGTTCATATAAGAATTTTACATTTCGGAATCTGTTAACTAAAAACTCACTTCTAAGTTCATTATCGAGCGTTCATTAAATACTTTCGAGCGTTCAATAATCATTTTCTTCGTTTTAAGTCGGAATCCTACGATTCTTGAGCCCACGACTCTTAACTACCCTATCTCATGTGTTGACATTGAAAACCAACGTTTCCATGTCTCGTGGCAACTTTCGACTACTAATCCGAAATTTCTACTTTTTCGACGTTTTAACGTCTAATTCCGTAAAATTTGCCATAACTTCGTTACTAGTGTTCTATATGCCAAATCAAATGGAACACTCCATTGATTTCATATCTACATCCTAACCAAGCAAGATGCACATATCCTAATAGCGACGGTGTTCAATTTGTTTATCAACAATCAAGTTCATAAATCATTATTTGCTACGGTTTAAACTTACGTAAACCCTTAAGATTTTCATTTACACATGACTTATAAAGGTTTTACATATTACAAGCCATCCTTATTCCTCCATAAGTGACATGCTCCACCAATCTATGATTATTTATAACAAAGAAATCAAAAGGAATGGAAAACTATTATTAATGGAATATTACCTTTCCGATCTTTGTGTTCTTATGAAAACTTCTAAGGTTTTGCTTCAAAGTAGGATGATTACTTGATTCTAGCTATTTCTCTCTCTCAATATAAGTTGGACAATCTTTGAAAAACCATGAAATGACCAACATAAGCTTCTATTTTATAAACAACCAAATGGAGGGGGTTTTGGTCATTTTCCCCCACCTCCTTACTATTCACTACTTCATCACCAAGTAAAATACTTGGTGATCCACGGTTCAGTTTCTTGGATCGGGCTTAATTAAACATAATGTTGGGCCTTGACTTGGGCTTAAACACATAATTCATTGGGCTTGATTACTCAATTGATTGGTCTTGATATAATCCAAATCCAATTCGATTATACTAAGTCCTAAACTCTAAGTCCATTACACCAATCGTATTCCACATGTATAACTCACGTATTCTCTTTGTATAATACTCGTACGATAATCGTATTGTACTTCATATTAAATCTTCATACTATACTCGTATACTAAATAGTATCACACTTGTATAACGTACGCATAATCATTATCGTAATTCGTCTTAGGAATCTCACTTCCTTCTCGGAAATCATTCTTCTCAACCCTTAGGTTTTAAGTTCGCAGACGAAAACTTTGTTTGCTATAAATAAAATATTATTAAATATTCCATATCGTCTTCATATTTTATTATTATGCGTTTCTCGGAATTTCAAACTTAATTTCCGAGCAGAAACGGATGAATTGTGTTTTTACGAGAATTTACCAGAAAACTTTTATTTTCGTCTTGGAAATTTAAAACAATTAATTCTAGCACATAGCCAGAATACTAACCACATCTGCACATTCTAGGTCATAGAACACATAGCTTACTCACAAAAATAATCAATTAAATTCATTTAATTCACATAATCAAATAAAAATTTAATCCTCATATAAATCTGATTTTCTTGGGCGTTACATTCTCCCCCCTTATAAGGATTCTGTCCCCATAATCTCGCTCATAATTACATAAACAAATGAGTAAAATTTTCCTTTATTTTACTTTCGAGTTCCCACGTTACTTCCTCAGCATTGTGGTTTCTCCATATCACCTTCACCGAAGGTATTACCTTATTTCTCAAAACTTGTTCCTTCATAGCATTAATTTGAATTAGAAGTTCTTCATACGATAAACCTTTCTCTATCTGAATAGATTCATACTCTATTACATGTTTATAGTTTGGCTTATAGGGACGCAACACAGACACGCGAAACACATTGTGTATACGTTCCATTTCTGGAGGTAAGGCTACTTCGTCAGCTACATCTCCTACCCTTCTTAAAATCTCAAAAGGTCCTATAAACCTTGGACTGAGCTTCCCTTTCTTTTCAAAACGTATCTTCCCTTTCCAAGGCGATACTTTCAGAAAGACATAAGACCCTACATCAAATTCTCTCTTTTCTCTGTGAGGATCGACTTACTTCTTTTGCCTATCTTGAGCAGCTACCAATCAAGTACATATTATCTTTACCATGTCCGCCGTCTGTTGTACCATCTCAGGTCCCAACATCTGACGTTCACCCACTTCATCCCAACATATTGGAGTTCGACACTTCCTTCCATACAACGCTTCGTAAGGCGGCATGCCTATACTAGTGTGACAACTATTGTTGTACGCAAATTCTACCAACGATAGATGGTTGTCCCAACTCCCTTTGAAATCCATAACGCAAGATCTTAACATATCTTCAAGCGTTTTAATTGTTCGTTCACTTTGTCCATCAATCTGTGGATGATACGATGTAGGCAATCTCAAATGCGTTCCCATTTGTTCTTGCAAACTCTTCCAAAAGTTCAATGTGAATCGTGGAACACGATCTGACAAAATCGAAATAGGTACTCCATGTCTTGAAATATTTTTCATGGCATAAAGCTTAGCTAATTGGTCTAGGTTATACCTAACTCCTATCGGTAGAAACTGAGCCAATTTCGTCAATCGATCCACTATCACCCAAATAACATCGTATCCTTTGCTTGTCATTGGAAGCCCACCACAAAGTCCATTGTGATGTGCTCCCATTTCCGCTCCGGAATTTCTAATGATTTCAACAACCCGCTTGGTCGTTGGTGTTCAGCCTTAACCTTTTGACAAGTTAAGCACCTACTAACATATTCCGCTATCTCCCTTTTCATGTTCGGCCACCAAAAGTTCTGACGAAGGTCTTGATACATCTTTGTACTACCGGGATGTATCGAGTACCTCAAACTACGGGCCTCACTCACTATCTCCTCCTTTAATTCGAAATTATTTGGAACCCAAATTCTTCGTTCAAAATGAAGTAATCCTTCCTTATCGAGGTTATACTTAGTCTTTTCTTCATCTTCTATCCTCTTCTTCATATGCTCACATTCCTGGTTGCTCAATTGCACTTACTTAACACGTTCCACTATGGTCGGTTGAGTCTCCATGGAAAATAACATCTCATCTGCTTCATCCGATAATTTAACTTCTAGTTCCATCCTTGCCATCGCTGTTACTAACTCATTCTGAGCTATTAACATTGACAGTTTCTCTCTACCATTCCTACTTAGCGCACCGTTTACTACATTTACTTTCCCCGGATGATATAAGATATCACAATCGTAATCTTTTATTAATTCTAACCACCTTCTCTGCCTCATATTCAACTTCTTTTGTGAGAAGATATATTTCAGACTTTTATGGTCCGTGTATATCTCACACTTCTCACCCGTATAGATAATGCCTCCATATTTTTAAGGAAAAAACTACAGCTGCCAATTCTAGATCATGAGTAGGATAGGCCTTCTCATAATCCTTTAATTGATGTGACACATATGCAATGACCTTGCCATGCTGTATGAGCACACAACTCCGTCCTCTATGCGAAGCATCGCCATATACTACAAAATTCCCTACATCACTGGCAAAGACAATACAGGTGCCTTCCATAGCTAAAAAGCTATTACATTACTATCCCGCGATTGACTTCTACAAAAATTGGGATTTACAAAAAGACTACCCTTTAATTATACAAAATTGGGATTTACGTCACTACACATATACAAAAAGATCTAATGATCTACTAACACTACCTTACAACATTCTCACGTTTCTGATTTACTAAAATCGAAATAATATCTCGACTAATCGTATGTCGAGTCTACACTGACTCAATAGAATAACAAGCTATTTTCAGCTTGAAATCCTCGTGAGCACAGTCATGGATGTACGACATTCGTGCTATCTTCTGGTCTTTTTCAACCAGTTTCTTTCGAAGCTCTACGACCTCTTCTTTATAATCCTTCGCCTTATCCGTCATCAGCACTTTCTCATCGTGCTCTAACTCAAAATCTACCTCTGTAAATTCCGTTGCCTCATATAGGGTGTTAATTTGCTCGTTCTATGTCTGCACCACCGTACACAGATGTACATTCCTATCAAGCACTGCCAGGTACAATGATCTCATTGCATCTGGAGGTGTTGACTCCTGAGTAGGTACCACTGTATTAATCGATGTTACCTCCATATCATCCTCCACATCTATCATCATATTCAGCTATGATGTTATTCCCATTGTTTCCTCGGAGTACTCATCCTCAGAAATGTACTCTTCTAGATCAAAATCTTCTAGAACCACTATCGGTACCTCCGCCACTGGCATATGTACTATCTCCACTCGATTAACTGACTCTTCACTCACCACATGAATGTCTCTATACATCAAGCTATCATTTGACATCTACAAAACATATAACATGTTGATTAGTACATAATACACAATAGTATAAGCACAAATCACATTTAATTTATTTAGGATTAATTTCCATCTTTTAAATCTTTCGGTACTGAGTTTTCTCAATACCTTATTTATTCATTCGACTCGAATTTCTTTCTTTGGACTTTACCATCCTTACGAGGTTATTAGCCTAAAGTTCTTCCCCCCCTTAAGTTTTATAACCTAATGATCTGATACCAAGCTGTGACGCAAATGGTACTTTTAACCATAGCACCTCACAAGGGTACCTATAAATTTGCCACCGACTTGCTCGGCATCCCCTACGGAAAGTCTAGCTTTGGTGCATTCCCTTATAGAGACGTCACTAACAAAAGACTCGGGGTTCTTCACGCATTGCGCTTATAGCTTTGATACCAACCTGTGACTCCCCCAAATCCAGGTATCTTCCAACCCGACATATGGTGCTACACGTTACTCATAACTATACAATCATTCCATTGAAAACACAACATAAATAATGTATTTACTATCTTCTTATTACAAATATAATAAAATCCTTTCTTAGGTTCATAAACTGATTACATCATTCGTTGTTCGTAAATATAATACATACAACCATACTAATCTAATACAAGATGGATAACTATCCATCTTAGCCTTTCCCTTATCTCTCTTAGCATTCTCAGTACGCTCAGCTTTAACTATAATCATATAAATCACATAAGAAATGAGTATAACAAGCTCAACAAGTCTAACAAAGAATAATATCAATACCACATTCGTCAATTATATGAAAATCTTCTATAACTGAAGAAATAGTCATGAAGCATTACGAAACATCAATACTCAACAATTTATAATCTCAATTCCCAAAGTATATAATAGTTTAGGAATTCTGAACCGGTCGAAAGACCATGAACAATATCATTCTGTTTTCATACTTGAAAAGGACATCACAACACTAAGGATGTACATCCATCATTACTTACAAGCACTTCTAGGTGATCAGCCTATAGTACTTTATGTTGATCAATATTTATCCGTTAAATGTATTTACATTTAAGTTTTGGAAAACTCGATTGCCCATCGAATAATCGATGAAAAATACTTTTGTTTGTTCATAGACAAACTTACCTTTGAATCCGTACCAAATACTTGGCATAGGATAACGTTATCATTTCTATATAGAAAGATATGTATACAAATCAATCTATCTCTTACGAATAGTCTAGCCAAGTTAAAACTAGCATTGACCCTTTCTTTAAAATCATTCATTCAACTTAGTACAATGAATCACAGAAAACTCGACTAACACGAAGGTTAGACAAGCGTTAAGAAAATTTGCCTTTAAACATCTTCAAATAATTTATTCGACTGTTCTCAGCTTTACAGAATTTACATGATATATTCACATAGCACACTGTAATTAGCTACCAAACAATTAATCACATTGTTTCTACCAACTTCTTTCTCTTCTATGTCTTAATTGACTTCATTTCATTAATAAAGTCAATTCGACTTACTACCCTTCATCCCAAATTATTAACGATATTATGTTATTAACCAGACTCGATCATCATTGGTGAAGTAACAATGTCGATTACCGTTCACGGTTTATAAATTAACACTTCATGTTCTTCGTTACCATACTAACAACTCGCGTCTAATTCCTAAGTTTATCACCATATACACTAGTATATGTAACATGGGAATAGTTTTAGTACGATTATTAAGTATATCAACTTAACTTTTACAAGTCTTGAAACCTTGGAGTCCAAACCTAACTTGTCTAACAAATGCCCTGCCTCGGTGCAGCGACGTAGCATCTATGCCTAACATTGGCACTGCGGCGCCAATTTACAGTAGCTAAATCCAGGTTCCGGCACTGCGACGTGAAACTTCTTTGTACGAATGGCACTGTGGCGCTGTGACACCCCCAAAATTTGGGTTACCTGACTCCGGAGTTTGGTGTTCACGATCCACAATATAAATAACATTTAACTACCCATAAAATATATAGATAGTATCTTACATAAGTTTTTATCAGAGTTTCATAATACATCACCCAGTTTCTCTAACCTTAACTTTACAAACATACCCTTTAGATATACAAAAAGGGTTTATAATACAACATAATAAATATATTCAACATAACTAATTTATAACTACGCCTTTTCCCTTGTTCTGCTTCATAGCACCTCCTGCAACTTCGTCCCTAGCTGAAATGTTTTATTTATAGCAGGGGTGAGCAACTAATTTTCTCCGCAATGTTGAATGTACGGGCCGTAGATCTTCCTAGCTGTGCAGGACCTCGAATTGCCAAGCTTCCGCCACCAGGTCCCTTGTTGGCACTTTCCTTCTCAGCATTTCTTTTCGGACAGTTTCGTACAATATGGTCGGTCGATCCGCATCCAAAGCAACCTTGAATTTTTTTCGGACTGGGACAATTGGGTGACATATGCCCCTCTTGCCCGCAGTTATAGAAAACTCCTTTCTTCTTCAAGCAAACTCCAGCATGGTGCTTCCCACAATTCAAACATGGCTCCCTTCCTTTCCTATTTTCTTCTGACTTATTACCCGACTGGGTATTCTCATTCCATTTTCTCTTATTTGGATTACTTCCTCCACTGCTTCCTCCGTCATTTGTCTTCTTCTTCTTTTCCTGATGAAATCGAGACGCTGCTTCGCTCCCTCCTTCAGCAATTAGCGCTTTCTCCAATAGAGCCGCAAAAGTGTTGATCTGCAGCACAGCTACTTTGTTGAATATCCCCGACTTCAGCCCATTCTCAAATCTTCGTGCCTTTCTTGCTTCTGTGTCCACCTGATGAGGTGCAAATCGTGCCAATTCGTTGAATTTAGCCGCGTATTCAGAAACAGACATGTTTTCCTGCTTAAGTTCCAAGAACTTAACTTCCATCCGAGCTTGCATACTCGGTGAGAAGTAGTTCTCAAAGAACAACTCCTTAAATCTTGTCCACAACACCACCTCTGTACCAGCTCTTGCTTGGTTCGTCTCCCACCAGTAATTGGCTTCTCCCTTCATCAGATAAGTTGCAAAAGCCATCTTTTGCTCTTTTGCCACAAGTGCAATGATGAATGCTTTCTCCATCTCTTTTACCCAAGTTTGGGCTTCAATCGGATCGGTGGTTCCTTTGAATTCCGGCGGTCCTACTGCTTTAAAATCCTTGAAATTGGCTAATCTATCAGCTGGCTGTTCTCTCGCTCTTCCTCTTCCTGCGGGAGATCTATTCTCCATAGCTTCGGCTATCATATTTGCAAAAATTTGCATTGGGTCAACTTGACTTCCTTCGTTATTCACTGAATGTTCTTCTCGTTGGTTTCGATTCTGTCGTCTAGGTGGCATGATCTGATTTAAATAAAAAATCTTATATTAATACTCTTTCTCTATACCAATTCTTAACACAATAAGAATTCAACACATAATTCTCAAGTAATTGCATATTTATTCAAATAGCACATAGTACATTTAGTACTTCACATATTACTATCCCTTTTTGAATCATATCAGGATTAACAGCACAACTTTACACAAAAAGTTGTTATTCTTCATTTTCACAATACTATATCCAGTTCATCAAACTTACCACACTTAGGAGTTCAGTAACTTGCCACAATTATATGAGTGTATGAACTTATCCTAGTCAGACCTTTGGCGTCCATTCGCTGAGGGGTTCAAAACATTTTATATAATTATGAGTCATGAACATACCATAAGTATGAGTTTTAAGAACACACAAATTTATTTTAATCTTATATTCATATAGAAAATAAAGATTTCATTCATACAAACATATCATTGCATTTATATTCATGCAAATATTACATAGTACTTTTTAGTACACTACCCATACAACTACAAATAGGTACTATCCCTTTTTGACAAAAGTCGAGATTCATTACTACAACTTTACACAAAAAGTGGAGGCATACAAAAGTTATCTCCTATCAAAGAAAATATTATTCTCCACACACTTAATCCTTCTTCTTTTTAGGACAATTCTTAACCCTATGACTCGTTCCACCACATGCAAAACATCCTCATTTCTTTGGTTTAGGAAAATTTGGGGATAGATGTCCTTTCTGGCCACAATTATAACACACATTCTGACCCCACATACATTTTCCCAAATGGCTCTTTCCACACTTGCCACATGCTTGCTTCTTCTTCGAGCTTGACTTTTTTGAATTAGGGCTATCGTTGTCCCTCTTCCTTTTCTTCTTGTCTTTCTGCTGCTTGATCATCCCTTTAGACGATCCACCACCTTCTGCCTTCATTCTGTCTACCTGCACCTTGAGTTCACTCATTTCTTCAGTTATTTTGCATAGCGCTCGTTCTGTCTTCCATAGCTGCTCCAAGAGAAACGCCTTACTCCGGAGTTCTTGAACTTCTGCAACTAGTTGATCTTGTTCTTCAACTGTAGTCTTATTCTTTATCTCTACCATAGTTGGTTCAGACTCTACCTCCTCATCACCACTCAGGTACATCTCGGGATAGTCGTCATGATCGATCCCCAGATTAACCATAGGTTCATCTTCTTCCACCTTATCAACCGATTCACTTTGCGCTGGCTCCTCGGCTTGTGGCATTGGTGCAATAGCTGCTAGCCTCTCCGTACTCATTTGGTCTTCTCCAGACATCCTACAATCAATTTAAATAACTTGATTAGTACTTCATTAGTACAAACTCCTCACACTATGTGTCCCCATTTCTCACTATCGTTGCACTTCGGCAATCTCTCACTTAGTACTCTAAATGAGTATTCTCTATCTCGCTTATGGTTATAATCCTAGGTCTTTTCCCACCCCACTTAAGGTTTATAACCTACAGCTCCACTACCAGCTGGTGACACCTTGGTCACTACAGCTCTGATACCAACCTGTGACACCCCCAAAATCTGGGTTACCTGACTCCCGAGTTTGGTGTTCACGATCCACAATATAAAATACATTTAACTACCCATAAAATATATAGATAGTATCTTACATAAGTTTTTATCAGAGTTTCATAATACATCACCCAGTTTTTCTAACCTTAACTTTACAAACATACCCTTTAGATATATAAAAAGGGTTTACAATACAACATAATAAATATATTCAACATAACTAATTTATAACTACGCCTTTTCCCTTGTTCTGCTTCACAGCACCTCCTGCAACTTCGTCCCTAGCTGAAATGTTTTATTTATAGCAAGGGTGAGCAACTAATTTGCTCCGCAAGTTAAGACATACAATAAATGTATATGAATCAACAATAATATCCTATCTATTTTGATAGTATGAAACCAAAGTTCGGGGAACTTTGAAATAGCTGAACAAATTGTTATTCAATAACAAGGCTTCTCCTTTTCTATGCAACACCATAATTTGATAATGAAAGAGTACAACACTTTCAAAATTCTACAAGAATCAATTCTACACAATAACAAAGTGGAATAATTTCCAGATTTATACTGAGTGATCACACAAGATCTTTGAACTTATTTTCTCGGGCATCTACCAAAGATTTACTTTGATACATACCAGGAGTATCAGATAACCATAAAGATTAAATCATACCCCTCTACAAGTACTTGGAGCCGGCCAACTCCTTGTACCCTATATTATGCATAATACTCAAAACGCGCGCAAAGGTCGAATTCACGACCCAAAATGTTCTCTTTATATAAAAGGTTGTTCTTCTCAGTTTTAGAATCAATATTTTGATTTTACAACGAAATACTGTGATTTCAAATTCTACTTACTTATCGATCTTGCCGAAATAATTGGCATCGATTCTACCAATAACAATTGAATTATTTTCTTGAATTTATCAAGTTCTAACCAATGTTTGTCTAGCCAGAATAATTAGCTAAGACATTTCTCAACACAATTTGACAATGAACAGGAATTATCTGTACTGTCAATTCTAACTTCTACAGATTTGAATATTCAACAACAGTAATTCTACGAATGTATATTTCTGAATCAGTAATTCAATTTGAATTATTAAGCATGCACTAACTGCGAATAATCAACAATAACTTCCCTGGATGTGGTGTAATTAGCAATAATTAACCACTATAATAATTGAAGGAAATATAACTCAAGGTTGAGTTAGGAAACTTGCCTCTTCCGTTGACTACAGCTACACAATATAATTAACTGCGTTCGTAAGACCTATATTCAACAATGTCGGTCTCACAATTAGCACAATCATTTATAACATATAACACTGTATTTTACAGTCAAACTTCTCCTAGGCACATTACCACATAACCACATTAGTGTTTATAACCTATATAAACACTTATCAAGTCTGACTATATCAGTCTGGTTGGACTTCGGTCCATTTTCGGTGTTCTGGTCACCCTATCCGATAATTAACACATTGATTGTCAATTAAACTTGGTCTCTAAGCTTCAATATTATTTTAGATAAGTCAAATATCGTTTATAATATTTTCCGGAAGTTTTTAATAATTTATAAACACTTATTATAATTTATAACAATTTTTCAAACACTTAAATCATTTTTAAATGATTTAATTATCAAATAATCTTATCATTATTAATATTTAATAATATCAAAATATTAATAACATACATGTCAAAATATTAAAGTTATCATCAATAACTTAAAATATTTTTAAATCATCAATATTCTACTTAAATGATTTTTAAAATAATTAAAATCATTCTTAAATCATCACCTATTAATATATAAATATTAATGAAATTATTATCTAAATATTAAAAGTCATAATTTATAACTTAAAATATTTTTAAACTATTTTTCTCATTTTTAAATAATTTTTAAATCAATAAAATCATTTTTAATTCCTTTATTTAATATAATAATTAAATAAATCAAATATCATTAATATTACTTTATTAATGAAAATTCTCCAAAAATATTGAAAATTATATTTTATAATTTAAAATATTTTTTTAACACTTTATTCTTAATTAAAATGATTTTTAAATCATTTTTATATTATTTATTTAATTTAATAATCAAATAAATATAATATCATTAATATTAAATTATTAATGAAAATTCTCCAAAAATATTAAAAGTTACATTTTATAACTCAAAATATTTTTAAATACATTTTTCTTATTTAAAATGATTTTTCATAATATTAAATCATTTTTCTCTAATTTATTTAATAAACTAATTAAATAAATTAAATACCTTTAATATTATAGATAATTATAAATATTAAAGAAAAATACTCCAATTGGTCAAAAATTATTTTTTATAATTTAAAATAATTTTTAAAACTATTTTTGGTAATTTTTATAATTTATTTCTATTTTTTTATTAATTTTCGAAATTTTCAGAAAATAAATAAATAAAACCGTCGCTAAAGCCCTTTAGCGACACAAAGCGTCGCTGTTGGTGTTCTTGAGCTCAAGAACACTGACAGCCGGCAGATTAAGGGTTCACGTTTGACCGCTTATAACTTTCTGTACATTCATGTTCTTAGCTAACTTAGACATTGATCATGTAGACAAACTGTAATACTACAATAATCAGTCATTACTTCAGTCATAACATCACATAATATGAAGATCTGAGCGGCTAAACCTACTGTCAGACCGTTTTTAGGATTTTTCTGGGTTTAAACAGTTTCAAGTGATCACTTTCAAGCTTAATCGAATCTATGTTCTGGTCATGTTTTAAGTGGTTTGATGGTTCAAACTTGTAGTTCTAATGTCAAGGTACATTTTCATCACAACATATCAGTTAAATAACATCTAGAACGCCAGATAAATCTCGGTCAAGCGTTGTCAGAAAATTCGTGCAAGAATTTTTCTGGAATTTCCAGAAAGTTCAAAAACAGTCTAGGATGGCTAGTTTGACCATATATCACGATCGGTATGAAGACGTTATAAGAGATCTAAAGACCCAGATCTATAGTCCATCCTACAAGCTACAAAATATACTAATCAAAAACATCAAACACTTAACAAACTGACAGATCCAGACACTACAAAATCTTGTCAAAAGCTATTTTAAATTTCTGGGTTCTAGTATGAGAAAGAGTTGGTGAGAGCTAGAGTAAAAATTAGCAACTTTTGGCCACTTTTCTCTCTCTCCAATCTATATAAATGACTTAGATGCAATGAATTGGACAATTTGGCTGGCTAGATAGGCTTATGTGCTGGTTAGTAGGCTAAACAAAGTCAAGAGAGTTGTCCACCAACTCTTGATTTGGAAAGATTTACAAGAATTCAATAAAATCTCCAAAAAGGGCATTATAGTATTTTTCCAATTTTTCTCTAGAATTTGAATTGGATGAAACCCTTAGGGTTTAGGGTTTGGACATTAAGGTTTAGGGTTTGAACCCTCTTAGGTTTTTTTAAAAAAATTTAGTTCCCACAATTTTCAAATTTAGGGTTTAATTAGAAAAATAAAATTTTTAAAATAAAATTAAGGTTTCTAAAATAGAAATTTAACATACAAGAATATAATTAGAATTTTCTAATCATATTTATGTTTAATGAACTCATAGACTTGTCAATTAGGATTAGGGTTTCCTAATTTAGGGTTTATAATTCTCGGTTTTGAAATTATGGTTTCTCGGCGTACAATTATGGTTTCTAACGGTACGTTAGGGTTTCAAATCCTGAGATAAGGGTTTCTAATCTCTTATTAGGGTTTTATTAATATTAAACTTTATCCGATCAACCATTGATCAAAAATTCTATACCGTTCAAACACATACGTATTAATATAATTATTTTAATTATATTTTCTATCGAATCCCGTTCCAATAATTAGGGTTAGGGTTTCTATTCTCCGTTAAGCACAACTCTACTCTAATTTTATTAGTCAATACATAAATTGACCTTCTCGATACACGCATCATAGAAACTTGTCACAAAATTGATAATTAATATTAATATTAATTAAAAAAAAATTATTCGCAAATTTTGGATTATTCGAAATCCTGGGTTATCACAGGCGCTTCACTTCAGTAGGTCATTACACTGTACACGGCGCTGCAGCGCGGCACAACAAGCCTTGTCTGGCGCCGCGGCGCCAGACCTCTGCACCAAAAGAATTTTACATATAAAATTTTTAGTTAACTTCCCGGCTTCATAACTTCTCCATTATAAGTTCGATTTGCTCCGTTCAAAAGCCTGCAACTCATAAATTACATACCCTACGCGTTCATATAATAATTTTACATTTCTGAATTCGTTAACTCAAAATTCACTTCTAAGTTCATTATCGAGCGTTCGTTAAATGCTTTCGCGCTTTCAGTACTTGTTTTCTTCGTTTTAAGTCAGAATCCTACGATTCTTGAGCCCACGACTCTTATATACCCTATCTCACATGTTGAAATCGAAAACCAACGTTTCCAAGTCTCATAAAAACTTTCGACTACTAATCTGTAATTCCTACATTTTCGACGTTTTAACGTCTAATTCCGTAAAATTCGCCAAAACTTCGTTACTAGTGTTGTGTTCTATATGCCAAATCAAATGGAACACTCCATTGATTTCATATATACATCCTAACGAAGCAAGATGCACATATCCTAATAGTGATGGTGTTCAATTTGTCCATCAACTATCAAGTTTATAAATCAATATTTCCTATAATTTAAACTTACATAAACCCTTACGATTTTCATTTATACATGACTTATAAAGGTTTTACATATTAAAAGCAATCCTTATTCCTCCATAAGAGGCATGCTCCACCAATCTATGATTCTTTATAACAAAGAAATCAAAAGGAATGGAAAACTATTATTAATGGAATATTACCTTTCTGATCTTTGTGTTCTTGCTAAGACTTCTAATGTTTTTCTTCAAAGTAGGATGATTACTTCATTCTAGCTATTTCTCTCTCTCAATATAAGTTGGACAATCTTTGAAAAACCATCAAATGACCAACATAAGCTTCTCTTTTATAGATAACCAAATGGAGGACTTTTTGGTCATTTCTCCCCACCTCCTTACTATTCACTACTTCATCACCAGGTAAAATACTTGGTGATCAAGTAGTTCACTTTACTTGGCCACCAAGTGGCTGGCCCACATGCTCATGGGTCATCCCCATGGGTTGTTCTATGGATTTTACCCATTCGGTGACCCATCGGTTCGATCCACGGTTCAGTTTCTTGGATCGGGCTTTATTAAACATAACGTTGGGCCTTGACTTGGGCTTAAACACATAATTCATTGGGCTTGATTACTCAACTTCTTGGGCTTGATATAATCCAAATCCAATTCAATTATACTAAGTCCTAAACTCTAAGTCCATTACACCAATCGTATTCCACACGTATAATTCATGTATTCTCTTCGTATAATACTCGTACGATAATCGTATTGTACTTCGTATTAAATTTTCAAACTATACTCGTATACTAAATAGTATCACACTAGTATAACGTACACATAATCATTATCATAATTCGTCTTACGAATCTCACTTCCTTCTTGGAAATCATTCTTTTCAACCCTTAGGTTTTAAGTCTGCAAGAGAAAACTTCGTTTTCCATAAATGAAATATTATTAAATATTCCATCTCGTCTTCATATTCTATCATTACGCGTTTCTCAGAATTTCAAACTTAATTCCCGAGCAGAAATGGATGAATAGTATTTTTACGGGAATTTCTCAAAAAACTTTTATTTTCGTCTTGGAAATTCAAAACAATTAATTCTAGCACATAGCCAGAATACTAACCACATCTGCACATTCTAGGACATATAACGACCTTCACATAGCTTACTCACATAATTAATCAATTAAATTCATTTAATTCAATAATCAAATAAAAATTTAATTCTCATATAAATCCAATTTTCTCGGGCGTTACAAGAAGCTTGATTAAGGAGGTGGAATAGTAAGGTGGGACTTTTGACCAAAATACCCCCACTTTTCAAATTCTATAAATAAGAGAGAGATTACTTCATTTGTTATTTGTTCAAATCACCAACAACTAGAGCAATATATTGAGAGAGAGAGAGAGAGAAGGGAGAGCATTAACAAGGAATCAAAGAGAAAAGAAGCTAGTTAAGTCTTTTGTCAAGAACAAAACTTAAGAACGTGAAGAACGCAAGAGGTATACACACTTAAATCATTTATGTTCCTTCTCTTTTCTATTTTGATTTAGTAGAGAAGTGAAATTAATGGTGTATGTATCATAAAGAGTCATAAGGATGGCTATTAGTGGACTAAAACATTAATAACCATGTATTAAGTGAAATCGTAATCGAATTATTAAGAACATAATGAAGAAAACATGAAAACTTAACGCATGTTATTTATGGACAAGTTTAAAACCATCTTGCATAAGATTAGATGTTATATGCTTGATTATAATGATAAATGTTTTTGAATAATTGAATGAATCCATTTTGAGCGGACTAAAAATCTCGTATAACGAAGTTATGGCGAAAATTCTAAGAAAATGCGTTAATCGTTGAAATCATAGTTAACTAGGATTTCTGAACAAAAAATAAATGTTCATAACTAACCTAAAATGTTAGGGTTTGTAACACCCCCAAATTCAGGTACTTCATTCCCATAGGATTTGGAGCTCACTATCATAAACTATTACATCTAATTACCCACAATAAAGGATAAAGACATAAATTAAATAACTTAAACAATACTCTTCCTCATTAAAGGGTTACATTAACTTTAAACAATCCCAGGTAATCTATCCTTAAATTATTACATAAGTCAACAAAATACATCACAAAATAAATTAAGTTTTATAACATAATTCATTCAAATAAATTCTCATAGATCTTCAACACTTGGACATCTTGCCCTTTCCTTTGCTGGAAGATGGCTCATCGACTTTGTCAACTTTAGCTGCAGTGTTAATTGTAAGAGTGAGCAAAACAATTGCTCACTGATATAAAGAGTAATAATAATAACAACATGAGTTTGAACAACAAATGCTGAATAATTGTGAACTTGTTCTACGAATCCAAAAATAGAAAACAAGTTCGAGTTTAGTATCTGAGGGTCTTAAGACCACGAACTACATCCCCGGTAATTAGGTATTATTACCTCAATCTTAATAGAGATGTAGACTATACAGACCCTTCTTTACTTACTTAGGGGGATTAGCCATTTGTACCATGTATTGTGTACAAACATCTAAACGTTACACGTACATAATCCCCTATGTTAGGGTTGTTCATCGTAGTTTGACTTTAGGATTTTCACACCAAAGAAAGTTTAGCTCAGAACTAGCTTATCAGTGGTTCTAGAATTTTAGAACACTGTTCAATTATAGATTAGTCCAATCAATAAGAGTTTGCTTGCTATTGGAAGATTCAACACAACAATATAGAATTAAACAATGTTATTTAAATCAAAGATTGAATAAAAACAATAGAAATTTGAATTGACATGGTATATATGCAAAGTACTACATCCAAGAGAGTTAGGAAAAGCCCATTTGAAACAATGTGTTAAATTAGTATATGTTTTGAATATCAATAACAAGAATAAGGAAAGTGAAATTCACTCGATGTAACGAATTAGGTTACAAGAGCTTATATAACCATACATAAGATAGAATCAATAGGCTTGCTCAACTGTAATATAGGATTTGCATAATGATAATTTAGGACTAGAAATCTTGTTTGACAATAAAAAAATAACAGAATTATGGAACTTGCATTCATTATAAAGAGAATGAACTTAGGGAACTTGCCTCGTCTGTAAGCTACATAATTATAATAATGTTCGTTAATTACCCTACACATACCATTGAAATTGCAATACCAATTAGTTGTATCAACATTAGCTTTATAGGTTCAACCCACCATTTAAGCCATAACCTTAACATAATGTCTAATCACATTGGTTCACCATTCATACGAACCTGAAATCTCACTATCGCCCACTATAAGTTTTATCATTCATCTCCAACTCTTGTAAACATCAATTTTTATTCATTTCATAACTTGTTAAATAACCATTTAAAATCTTCACATTTAGTATTACATGACATTACAAATCTGTTATTGTATGCCATGTTATCATTTAACATCTTTATCATGCATGTTAAACTATATTAGGTCCTTATATTATAGTCTACAATAGTCCACAAATAATCAGAATTCACTGCCTCTGCTCAGGGCACAGCGCAGCTGCGCTGCCCCAAGCCTAGGCACCGGCACAGCAGCACTGGTGCAGAAACTCAGAAGGCCATACAGCACAGATACGCCGTTTCTGCACGTGGTACCGGTGCAGCTGTGCCGTACACAGATAGAAACTGCAGTTGCATCCCTATTACACAACACACTACAAATTTCTCCCAATTCCACAGAAATTCCCAAAACTTAATAACTAAAACTTTATAATAGCATCAATAAGCATGCCACTCACAATTCTAACCACATAAACATTATATATAATTAACTTTTAAGGATTAAACCCACATTTTTCCAATTTCTTCACTTTTAGCGAATTTGATTACCATAACTTCGTTTCGTAATCAATTGACACGATTCAAATTACGTCGTTTACGTTTCTTGACGTATTAACACAATCTAACATAAATTTATAAATTATATCAAGTATTGGACATCAAATTTTGGACTTACACAAGCCATTTACATGAACATACACTATTATTTACTTTTCTTCCTACAATCTAATTTTCACATTTTTGATCATCGAATAACACTCATATATGATTATTAACAGATTATAACACCACACACACACACACACACACACACATATATATATATATATATAAACGTGACTTAGCAATTTACAGAAAATAATCATTGGAAACTCAAAACATGAACATTAGGAGTAAAGTATACCTTTAGTTCTTGATGTAAAAAAGTTCTAGAAATTCTTCTCCTTCTTCTTAACAAAATCACAGAGATTTCTCTCTCAAACCACTGTGTTTTCTCTCTGTGTTTTCCTTTCTTCTCCAAGCTCTCTTAACCTAGCCTTAGAAAACTTGCATAGATATAAACTGGCTAAACTGACTCCCAGGTACGTCAGGTAAATAAAAACAATACGCCTTATCAGTTATGTTATACCAAAGGCCATGTTTGGCTACACATAAATTCCCCCCCCCCTTTTAATTTATTTGTATAACACTTATATTATATAGTTACTTTTGTCAAACATTTTAATTTAATTAATTTTAATAACTTATAATTATAATTATAATAATTATAATTTTATTATAATTATACTTATGATTAATAAATTATTATATATCTAATTTAATTATTAAATTAGACTAGAACATCATTTAATTTAATTTAATTATTTCATTAAATAACAAGCAATTCATTTAATTTAATTATTTTATTAAATTAAATCTTTGAATAATAAAATTACCATTGTTTTAATTTAGTTAACATACACACTTAACTAAATTATTATTCAACAATTCCATAAATTATTTATTTCTCTCAATAAATAAATTTAATAAAAATATTTATTTAATTCAATAAATATTTAAATTAATTACAAAATTCCTCGATCGTTACATCATTCCCTCCTTAAAAGGATTATGTCCCTAGAATCACAACTCGATAAATTTATTCGTTACATTCTTCCCTCCTTAACATGATTCTGTCCCCAGAATCGCTATACAAGATTAAGCAAATAATTGAGGATAATTTCTCATCATAACATCTTCTAGTTCCCAAGTAGCTTCTTCAGCATTGTGGTTTCTCCAGATTACCTTAACAGAAGGTATCACTTTATTCCTTAGTACTTGATCTTTCCTGTAGATAATTTGAACACGGACTTCTTTATATGATAAATCTTTCTCAAACTATAAGGGCTCATATTCTATAACATGCTTATAATCAGGCATATATGGCCTCAATACCGAGATATGGAAAATACTATGAATATGTTCTAATTCCGGAGGTAAAGCTACCTCGTACGCCAATTCACCAATTTGTCGAAGCACTTCAAAAGGTCCTATAAACCTAGGGCTTAATTTTCCCTTTTTTCCAAACCAAATTTTCCCCTTCCAAGAAGACACTTTCAAGAAAACAAAACTATCGAAATCGAATTCTTGATTTTATCGGTGTTGATCGGCATATTTCTTCTGTCTATCCTGTGTAGCTATCAATCTTGTCTGAATTGCCTTGATGATCTCAAAAGTTTGTTGTACCAACTCTAGACCCAATAGTTGTCGTTCACCTACCTCATCCCATCATAACAGAGTTCTGATTTTCTTTCCATAACGCTTCGTAAGGCGGCATGCCAATACTCGCGTGATAACTATTATTATAGGCAAATTCAACCATTGGTAGATGGTCATCCCAATTTCCTTTGAAATCCATAATACATGGTGTTAGCATATCTTCTAGTGTCTGGATGGTACTCTCACTCTGTCCGTCGGTCTACAGATGATACGCTGTGCTCATTCTTAACTGTGTTCCCAAGCACTCTTGTAGCCTTTTCCAGAAATTTGATGTGAAACGTGGATCTTTGTCTGATACAATGGACACCGGTACATCGTGTCTTTAAATAATTTCCTTCACGTATAATATTGCCAACCGATCTAGGTTAAATCTAATCTTGATTGGCAAAAAGTGTGCCGACTTCATCAATCGATCGACAATCACCTAGATGGCATCGTAACCTTGTTGAGTCGTTGGAAGACCTACCAAAAAATCAATTGTGATATACTCCCATTTCCATTCTGGTATCTCCAACGGTTGCAATAATCCTCTTGGCCTTTGATGCTCAGCTTTTACTTTTTGACACGTTAAGCATTTCGCCACAACTCAACCACATCCTTTTTCATATTCGGCCACCAAAAATGATGTCTAAGATCCTGGTACTTTTTTGTACTTCCAGGGTGAATCGAATATCTTGAGTTGTGAGCTTCACTTAGAATTTCCTCTTTAATTTTTGATACTGGCGGAGTCCAAATTCTCCATTCGAATCGAATTAACCCTTCCGAATCGATTTTATATTTGTTTTCCTCACCTTTAGATTTTTTTTCTTCTTATCTCTTCACAGTTCTCATCCTGAAGTTGTGCATTCTTCACCTTATCTATCAACGTTGAACCGTTTCCCATCTGGAATAATTTTTCGTCTAATTATGTCAGATATTTAATTTCTAACTCCATCTTAGCCATTTATGACACTAGCTTCTCCTGAGCAGTCAACATCATTAACTTCTCCCGTCCCTTCCTACTTAAAGCATCAGCAACAACATTCGCCTTTCGGGATGATAGAAAATCTCGCAATCATAGTCTTTAATCAACTCCAACCATCTTCTCTGCCTCATATTCAAATCTTTCTATGCAAAGATATACTTCAGACTTTTATGGTTGGCATATATCTCACACCTCTCTCCATAAAGATAATGTCTTCAAATCTTTAGAGCAAACACCACCGCAGCCAGTTGTCGGTGGTCATGAGTCGTAATCTCCAAATCTTTAGAGCAAAATATTAAGTCGTGAGTCGGATACCCTTTCTCGTAATCTTTCAATTGACGTGATGCATATGCAATAACTGTGACACCCCCAAATTCGGGAACTTCATTCCTACTAGATTCGGTGTTCACTTGATAAAAACATTGTTGACTTATGTCACACTCCACTCTAAATGTTTTGATGATGACCATATTATTCCTCTAATCATGTTCTATGAAATTTCAGGAAAAGAAATGGCATTATGTGAATATTGAGGAAGAAAATATAAAGTCTCGAGATCTTTGAAGGATGAAGGGCCTATTTGAGTCCCAGGAATATATGTAAGATCTTAGCATTAATTACTTTCCAATACAAGGCTTTAGGGCATATGCATTTCATATACACATAATTATATATCCAAAAATTAGCAACATACTAA
The DNA here is from genome assembly GCA_020205505.1 of Panax japonicus. Taxonomy (NCBI): domain Eukaryota; kingdom Viridiplantae; phylum Streptophyta; class Magnoliopsida; order Apiales; family Araliaceae; genus Panax; species Panax japonicus. Next base: position 44,024 of record JAINUV010000441.1, read on the forward strand.
ATTTTGTATTAGGCATATTTGCTATAATCATGGGATAACAGTAATTGGTTTACTGTGTGTTTCACGAATCAAGGAAACTACTTTCGATTAATAAAATAAGGTAACTTAATATAAATAATTGGTTAAATATATACCATGAATCATGCGTCATATAAATGCCTTATTTTAGGGAAGGTATTTGACTATATTTAAACCACGTGTTTGACAAATAGATATGGTAATCTTTTTAGTTGTGTTGTTTTTAAAGATTGCATAAGATAGAAATTGATTACATGATACTAATCTGGTAGTTGACATATAGCAAATATACATATGACAAGATGGGATAAAATCTAGGAGATATGTTATCACGTGGTGAGCACTCATTCAGGAAAAATCTTCTCTCTAACCACTATATTTTATACTAATCATGACAGTGTCCTACGTTAGTATACGACTAGAAAAGAGTCTTTATCATTGGAACAATATCTAGATGTTACTCTCAGATTACGTGATTTGTGAAATGTGTCCCAAACAGTCATATTACGAATTGGCAATTAAACAACGGTAGCTTATCATAGTTGGCTATAAAAGAGTTGTACCTAACGATAATAAAAGAATAAGAAATGCATACTGAACTTGTATACATACAAAGTTACAAAAGTGTGTTTCTTCGGTTTACTGCTGATTACACTTGAAGGAGCTATTGCTAAGGTGATATTGTAGAAAATACTATTGTAATAATTTTTATTGCATATCATTACATACTAGAGCCTTGAATTGGTTAGTGATATATTGCTTGATCATTAGACCTCTATTATGTATTTTACTTTGTCAAATACATCAATTTTTCTATAAATTGTGATCCAGACTAGATTATTGTATTATTACAATCAAGTGTGAAAGCATATGTGCTTGAGGGTGCATAGGTGCACAAGGAGCAAAGGTGCTCAAGTTGTTGGAACTGTATTGTAATTAGAAGAGTTTAATAAAAGCGAGTCTCCAATACTAGTTGGTATTGGATGTGGATTTGGCTACTATTATAGAGGGTAATAGTTGAACCACGTAAAAATCTTGGTGTTTATGTGATTGCATTTTGTGCTATATTATTCTGTTAACAATCCAGCAGCCTGCATTCAATATCTATACATTGTGGAAAACGTTACATAAATTCAATAGATTGTCCTAACATTTTTACTTATGAAGATATAGAATCCAGCTTGCTGCATTGAATATCCAAGGGAATTTTTAGTTAAATAAAAATTGGACATAGTTTGTTCCTACACTTATTCAACCCCGCCTTCTAAGTGTCCCTAGTAAAATTTCAAACATTCATGTCTAACTACCCAATCATACTAAAATTAATAATAAACCTTCCCATTAAAGGATTACATCAATAAGTTCAATAAAATCTCCCAGGTTATCTAACCTTTAAATACAAACATCATCCACGAAAAATTAAATAACTACATCACAAGATATAAAATAAAGTTTGACAATATAAAAGTCAACAGGTTTACAAGTCTTCAATACTTGTTCATCTTCTCTTTCCCTTTATTGGTGGTAGGTTCATCGACATTTTCAACTTTAACTGTAATATTTATATAAGCAAGAGTGAGCAAACAACGCTCACTTGAAATGATAATGAATAAAACATCATAACAACTTCCAAATGAATAGGCTTAATAGAACTGAATAATGTGCTTTATCAATAATAATCAGGAACAAAATTTGAAATATATATCTGAGGGTCAAAAGACCACGAACTATGTCCATAGTTCTAAGTATTCTTTCAACTTTAACTTTAACAGTCATAAGACTATAGGGACTCCTCGTACTTAGGGAGATCAGCCCTTAGTTCAATGTATTGTGCACAAACATCTAAACACTTAAGCATAAATTATCCCCTGAAATAGGGTTGTTCATCTCAACATTTAGAATACAAGTCCACACCAAAGTAAGTTTGGTTTGGATAAGTTTCAAGGTAATTTAGAGTTTAACGAACATCAACTAAGGATTAGTTGAATAAGATGTAAAATAACAATGTGCTATGGAATAAGTCATAAATGAATCAACATTGTATATTAAGGACATGGTTTAGAAATAAACTAAAAGCATAAGCATTGAATAACATAACATACCTTGCTTAATCAATATTAAGCTAAGGTTATAATATTGTTTAGAATTGAGAATTGAGCATGCATAATAAATAGTAATTTGAATTATAAAACTTGTTCAACGTAAGTGTATCAGAGTTAAGAAACTTACATATTCAGCACAAGTTAAAGATCAGAAAAACTTGCTCAATATCAAGAGGTAAGGTTTAGAATTAGAAAACTTACACAATCGTAACAATAGAGTTAGAGAACTTGCCTTTTGTGTAAGCTAAACCGTAATAATTCGATTAAAAATATCCTATACACATGTCATTATGACACAATTAGTTTCTATATACAAATAAGTATCTATTTCTTGTATGGATTGGTTTTAATTACATAGTCAAGTTACATTAATAATGTAATAACAAAACTCATCAATTGTTAATTATATGCTCATTCTTAGTAATATAATACGAAAATCACATCTTAACAGTCAAAATATTTCACCTTATCAACAATTACAAAGTCTGTGTAATAAAAACAAACTTTTTGGCCATTCTGCTAACCGGCACTGCGGCGACCCAGTTTACACTAGGAACGACACTACGACACGGTGCTGGCACTGCGGCGCGAGGCTTGGCGCTGCGACGCTAAGTTTAGCGCTGCGATGATAAATCACAGAACTGGGCATGAAGAACAGAAACGAATCTAATCTTAATTTCTAGCACCCAATTTAACATGTATAACTTACATGGATTTCACATAAACATAACTTAAGGTCTCTAGCATGTTTTTTTACCCAAATAAATATCATAAACATCAAATTTAAAACCTTTCAATTCCACGTTTTATACAAAACTCCATTTTTTGACATTGTTAACAAAATTAACATTGTAATCACAATTAGACACCAAATTAATTCATTCAAACTACATTCTCTTCATTTCTTACAGAATTAACATATTCAAGGTTCAATTTATCTATTGGCTCACAATCAAATATCAATTTTGGTACTCCTACAAGCCATGCTCATACACATATTCACTGTAAAACTATTTTCTTTCGTTTTGAACGTAAATTAGCATACAATTCCTTGTCTAAATACAACTCTAACACCACCAATACATATAATCACAAGTTATCAGTTGAATATCAATAATTTTTTTTTAAAAAAATTGAATTCACAGAACTTGGAAACTTGAAATTTTTTTACCGTAAAACATATATACGTGTGTATATATATATATATATATATTAAGGTTATGTAAAAATACCTTTATTTGCTTGGATAATCTTGGATAAACTCAGACAATTGCTTGGGAAATCTCAAAAATCATCTCTCAATTCTCTCTCAACTCTCTCAAACTCTCTCTATTCTTTGTAATCTTCTTTCTTCCTTTCTTCTTAGGCTTAGGCCAAATGCTTTTTTATGTAAAATAAAACTCAAATCAACGTACACACCCAAACTTCTAAAACCGACGTTACAATAAATATAAAAATAAGTTATCAATTATAAATTTTAATATATATTTTTTATATTTTTTATTTTAGTTATTTTAATTAAAATTCAAAATTACAAAGCCATAAGGCTTTGTTTGGCAAAATTGTTAGTTCCCAGTAGGTACATAATAGATCTAGAAGGGGGGGTTTAAATAGATCCTTTTCTTTTCAAATACTTTTCACTTTTATTTTGTACTGCTAATAAATTAGCATATCACAAACATAAGAATCTTTTGAAGCATAGCGGAATACGTAAAAGATCCCCTTCATTGATATATTCATAATCATACAGACATTGTTCTTAGAATTAGTTAAGTTGTAAGCAGTTAATACATACATAGCAGTTATAGCAGTTAAATACATAATGTAAATGACATAAAGTAAAAGACACAATGGATTTTAAGTGGTTCATAGACTCAAGCTCCTAATCCACTCTTCTGCTTTCAACTAGCAGGATTTCCACTAAGGAAGGGCAGCACCCTAAATCACTAATATTCCTTCAAGGCCAACAGCCTTGGGACTTTAGTTCACTAATGAACTCTTCAAGGCTAGCAGCCTTGAAACTCCTCTAGTTCCCTAGGAACTCTTCAAGCCCAACAGGCTTGAAACTTCTTTTTAGTCCCTCCAAACAAGGACCCCTCAGGCCCTGGCTTCTTATTATTGTAGTTGTTGTTGTTGTTGGTGCTGAGCTGTTAAGATGTCTTTAAGCCTGAACATCTTACGTACTTAGCAGCTTGGAGTAGTCCTCTTGGCATTCTGCTTAGAGTCTAAACTTCATCTTCTTTGGTGCAGCTGATCTTTACTCTTTTCTGCTCATCTTCATCTGATGTCAGCTGTGCACCATCACCATCTGGATTTACTAAGTCTTTGAGCCTTTGGTAGACTTCGTCTAGCACTTAGCAATTCCTGAACCCTTCTTGAATACTTTGCAAACATGATTCTACATTTGTTCTTTTTTAGCCTAAGGTTTATGGTGATCTGTAGAGTGATTTTCTTGATCTTCTTTGTACTTTGCCACTTTTTTAAATGCTATCATCTTGTCCATCTTGGCTCTCAGCTTAGCTGCCATCTTCAGTGGCATTCTTATCTTTATTGAGTAAAGCTCTAATTTGTTTAAGTCATTCTTCAAGGCTACTTCACTTCCACCTATGTAGTCTCACTGTCACTGAGACTTGTTCTTGTTGATCTCTGGTGGAACTCATAGAGTCAACAATAGCATTCCAATAACTCAATGATTCTGCAACTTAGCAATCATCAACAACTCTTGATCTTTGAAGCTCTGTTGATTTATACTCCTTCCCAATCTTCCCGTTGGAAAGTAGCCGTAAAAAGCTTTTTAAATTTCTATGCAGATCTCGAGTTATTTGGTGTAGACTGCAGATGTGACATAACATCTCCTTTTCAGACTTTTTGACACTGCAGTCTATTATTGCACCTACCTTGTCAAAGATGTCACTTTGTTGTCTTTGGCAGGTAGTCAACTTTATTTCCTCCTTCTGATTTCTTGATCAGAGGTTGTCCTTTTGCATTGATGCTCTTCAATAAGCTTTGTTCGACCATCAATCTTCTGATTGAACCGTTGCCAATGCTTTAATCTTCAGACGACCGAACTCTACGTTTCTGATGCTTTTCTTCTTGGACTTGATCGTAGTGTCTAGTTGAATGTTGCTCATCTATTGGTTGAAAAAACACTACAATTGTGAGACCCCAAATTTTATGAATAAACATTTAAATTTCTCAAAATAATTATTTTAATATTATGGTTTGGATTTGATATAATGTTATAGTTGTGGGTAATATTTATAAATTTTGCAAATTATGCAAGTTGTTATATTTTATTCGATTGGTCGGGGAATATTCTTTGTGTCGGGAAATATTCGAACGACGACAAAATCATTGGTGGACCCCACATAATGGAATTATTGTTGGATTGAAAAAATGACAAAAATATTTTTATGAAAATAACAGCAGAAGTTTACCGTTAATACTGCTGAACTACTCGATAGTAAAAGTACAGTAATACGCGTGGTTGCATAATAGCACACGGTATTGATTATTGATGCTTATGTGGTAAGTCACTCAGTTTCGTTTTATTGATATTATTAATGTAATAAAACAAAAAAGTTTTTTATATAAAATAGAATACTTTTATAAAGTTATTCTATAAATAGATTATATTATATTCTATTATGGTGTTTTGCATAGTAAAATCATTTTATATAAAACCGAATACTTTTATAAAGTTATTCTATTAATAGAATATATTATATTTTATTATGCATAGTGTTGTATAGTGTCTGCATAGTGTTTTATATAGTAAAATCTTTTTATATAAAACAAAATACTTTTATAAAGTTATTCATTTTATTAGATTATAAATAGAATATATTATATTTTATTTAAAAAAAATTTCTTTAAATCTGGACCGTCCGATTAAAAATAAATCAATCTGGACCGTTCATGAATTAGTTACTATGCAGTCTATTCTTCTATAAATAGAAGCTCATTCCTTCATTATTTCTTACGAGTTTACTGAAACTCTAGAGAGAGAAACTATAGAGAGAATTCTTCTTCTATAATCTTGAGCGTATTTCTTTGGAGTTTAAGTAAGCTTTGAACGTAGTGCAAGTTTTCTTCGAGTATATCCTTGCCCTACCTGTCAGAGTATTCTTCTTTCAAAGGTAAGGGATATTATTTGTTGTACTCGTAAGGGGTATTATTTCTTTCGTATTCATGAAGAGAACTTCTCTTATTCCATTCTTTATTATTCTGTTGGAATAACCTGTATACGTGGACTACTCTATACTTGGTGAAATTCTTCTGTTATTCCATTCTTTATTATTATGTTGAAATAACCTATCTATTAGAAATACCGCATACATGGTGAAATTCTTCTGTTATTCCATCCTTTATTATTATATTAGAATAACCTGTCTATTCGAAGTATCGCATACATATTGAAATTTTTCTGTTATTCCATTCTGTATTATTATGTTGGAATAACCTGTATATGGAAGTACCGCATACATGGTGAAATTCTTATATTATTCCATTCTTTATTATTCTGTTAGAACATCCTGTCTGTACGTTTACGCATGACCTGATTCCGTTATTTATTATTCTGTTGAAACATCCTATCGTTGCAAATTTCGCCTGACCTGGTTCCATTATTTATTATTCTGTTGGAATATCCTGTTTGTGCATTTTACGCCGGACCTGGTTCGGTTATTTATTATTCTGTTGGAATAACCTGTCTATGCAAAGTACCGCATGCATGGTGATTTCTGTTGTTATCCCATTCTTTATTATTCTATTGGAACATCCTGTCGGTGCAAATTTCGTCTGACCTGGTTCTGTTATTTATTATTCTATTGAAATAACCTGTCTATGCGACGTACCACATGCATGATGATTTGTGTTGTTATTCCATTCTTTATTATTATGTTAAAATATCCTGTCGGTGCTTATTACGCCTGACTTCATTCCGTTATTTATTATTATGTTGGAATAACATGTCTATATGAAGTACCGCATGCGTGGTGATTTATGTTGTTATTCCATTCTTTATTATTCTGTTGGAACATCCTGTCTATGCGAATTTCGCCTGACCTAGTTTTGTTATTTATTATTCTATTGGAATAATCTGTCCATGCAACGTACCGCATGCATGGTGATCTGTTGTTATTCCATTCTTTATTATTCTATTGGAATATCCTGTCTATGCGACGTACCGCATGTATGGAGATTTTTGTTATTTTTCCATTCTTTATAATTCTGTTGGAATATTCTGTCGATGCGTAATACGCCTGACCTGATTTCGTTATTTATTATTCTGTTGAAATAACATGTCCATGCGAATTACCACATGCATGACGATTTTTGTTGTTAATCCATTCTTTATTATTCTGTTGGAACATCCTGTCTATGCGTTTACGCATGACCTGGCTTCGTTATTTATTATTCTGTTGGAACATCCTGTCGGTGCGAATTTCTCCTGACCTAGTTCCATTATTTATTATTCTCTTGGAATATTCTGTCTGTGAATTTTACGCCGGACCTGGTTCGGTTATTTATTATTCTGTTGGAATAACCTGTCTATGTAAAGTACCAAATGTATGGTGATTTCTGTTGTTATTCCATTCTTTATTATTCTGTTGGAACATCCTGTCGGTGCGAATTTCATCAGACCTGGTTCTGTTATTTTTTATTCTATTGGAATAACCGGTCTATGTGACGTACCGCATGCATGGTGATTTTTGTTGTTAATCCATTCTTTATTATTCTGTTGGAATATCCTGTCGGTGCTTATTACGCCTGACCTGGTTCCGTTATTTATTATTCTGTTAGAATAACATGTCTATGCGAAGTACCGCATGCATGGTGATTTCTGTTGTTATTCCATTCTTTATTATTCTGTTGGAATATCATGTCAGTGCGAATTTTGCCTGACCTAGTTTCGTTATTTATTATTCTATTGGAATAACATGTCTATGCGATGTACCGCATGCATGGTGTTCTGTTGTTATTCCATTCTTTATTATTCTGTTGGAATATCCTGTCTATACGACGTACCGCATGTATGGTGATTTCTGTTTTTATTCCATTCTTTATTATTCTGTTGGAATATCCTGTCGGTGCGTATTACGCCTGACCTGGTTCCGTTATTTATTATTCTATTAGAATAACATGTCTATGCGAATTACCACATGCATGGTGATTTCTGTTGTTATTTATTTCTTTATTATTCTGTTAGAACATCCTGTCGGTGCGAATTTTGTCTGACCTGGTTCCGTTATTTATTATTCTATTGGAATAACCTATCTATGCGACGTACCGCATGCATGGTGATTTCTGGTATTATTCCATTCTTTATTATTCTATTGAAATATCCTGTCAGTGCGTATTACGCCTGACCTGGTTCCGTTATTTATTATTCTGTTGGAATAACCTGTCTATGCGAAGTACCGCATGCATGGTGATTTCTTTTATTATTCTATTCTTTATTATACTCAGTTGGTTAAAGTTTTGACTTCTATACTCCATGAAATTAGTGGAATATCCTTGATATTTGTGCTTCATCCAGTATCTTTACATAGAAATATTCTTCTGGGCATTTATAGAATCTCATGTTCAAGTCACATATTTGATACTATATAATTTGTATCACTATTCTAAGGAATTTTATTATGTTAACATTTATATAACACATTAAATAAAACCATAATAAAATCATTCATTTATTCAATCAAATATAATATCAAAATATTAAGCAATTATATCAAATAATTGGCCTCTAGGGCATAAACTCTAACAAAATCTACACAGTTTGATGTTTATGTGTTCTAAAGGCATAGATCTGTAGTTAATCTACCATACTACAACATGAATATAACAACAAACTCATATCACAAAACACCTACAAAATCAAAGACTACAAATACGTTGTTAGACGCTTCTGGGCAGTTTCTGGATTACCTAGAATTGTCCAGTCATGCTCGGTCTACCGAGTTTGACCAACAATAACATGAAATCTACATATCATCTGACCCTAGTTCTAGTTCTAGATTAAATATATCATAACATACAACAAGTTTAAACATTTAAACAACAAAAATGATAACCAACTAAAGATCTATGTGGTCTGACATTCGGTTGTCAAACCACTTTTGAAAAATTCCCAGATTTTGTAAAAACTTAAATTCGAGCATATAAATGTTATGGATCCACTATTTAGCAACTCAGATCATTAAAAGACACCCTCTAACACATATCTAACTAATCATTAACAACATCTAACATCAGATCATAAAATTTTAAAGATTAGGGTTTATACCTCCTTTTTATATTTGATCGTTGAATTTGACTTCTGATTTGCTATAAGTGATAGTGGGGCTTGATTAGGGACTGGTCCAACTCTATAATTCAACGGTTTGGAGTTGAGAGAGTTTTGGTTGAGTGTTGTGATCAAATGAGGCTTGAATATGACATTCTCTCTCTCATAATCTTTATATAATATGGTGTAATGCTATAGCTAATCAGGTTTTGAATGATTAAAGCTTGCTTAATACTAGTACACATGGCTAGCAAGAGTTGGTCACAAACTCCTTATTAGGGTTAGATCTACACTACACCTCATTAAAATAATAAAAAGGGCAATTATGTCATTTGGCTTTTATTTTTTATGGCAAGGTTGTCAATTCATTTCAAACCCTAAGGGTTTAACCCTAAGGTTTCCTAAGCTCTAAATATAAGATTGTGTATTAAGGGCAAAAATGGAAATCCTAGCTTCTAAAAAGGTGAATTAGGGTTCCGTAATTAAATTAAGTTTCCTAATCACTTAGGACTTATAAATTGGATTTATAATGTACGAATCACCATAAGCTTGCTAAATTAATAATTAGGGTTTATAAATTAGAAATTAGGGTTTTGATTTGGTAATTAGGGTTTCTAAATATTAATTAGGGTTTATCCAATTAACATTAAACGTAATAATGGTCATTAATAGCATAACACATAGCTTAACAAATCTTACAGTCATATTTGACTTTTGTACTATAGTTTATTAGTAATGCTAGGGTTTTATACTGTTTTACTGTAACTGTTATATAAATTAACATTACACACATATCAGGCATGTTTATATTACTGAAATATAAATAATATAATATTATTATTCTCATTCCTTATTCAAAATCCAGACTTAGGGTTTTGAATTCATATCTTACATAACCTTCATACATACCATTATTAATTAAGTTCAAATAATTAACTTAACTAATATAATAAAATACATATCATAATAATCATATTTTCATGGAAAATAAATAGTAAATATTTTATTACAAAATTAATTTATTATAAAAATATAATCTAAAATGATCAATAATTCTTAAAAAGAATTTATTTACAATTAATCATGTAATAAATAATTTTATTTATCACATACATACTTATACTTTACTTTGCACATATTCCCAGCTTTATATATATATATATAAATTATTCGCAAAATTTCTTATTGAAAATATTGGGTTATTACATCCACCCTCCCTTATAAAAATTCCGTCCCTGGAATCACCGCTTTAAAACCTATAGACACTAGGGCAAATAGCATGCATAGTCATTTTAAGTAGATCTCGATCAGATTCGATCAAACTGATCTTTCACTACTCAACATAAAGCTTGTTTATCTATTTATACAGAAATTTGATTTCTAACGGAACTCAAATTTCTCCTTCAAAATTTCTTTATAACATAATTTAATTATATTTAAGAAAAATCATATATACGAAAATACAATTCATACGAATAATACCTGAAGTTCCATCCCCGGCTGCTATGGTATCCTGAACCGTCATGTTGAAAACTCTTGCAGTTGATTTCATTGAAGTTGGTCCCGTTATCGTCATTGTTCCACTACCTTTCCCCGCATTCACGCTTCCTATATCCATTCTCCTTTTGGACAATCCTTCACCTTATGCTCCATGGATCCACACATAAAACACTCATTGCTCATCCAAGGATTGGGGCAGTTAGGAGAGATATGTCCCTCTTGCCCACACTTGTAGCACACAAACTTGCCTTTAAGACACCCCAACCTGTGACGCCCCCAAATTCGGGTACTTGAAACCCGAACTCGGTGCTTCACGATACCATTTTTATGAGCGGAATAATAATAATTTTGTCATAAATATCAAACTTAATTTACATACCAGAGTTGTCTAAATCCCAGGTACGCGGCCTTAAAACATTTCATTACATGATAGATAATAGATATCATCATCTTATTTAAGTCTAGCTATTACATAAGGTAACACAAACTTATTCTTACAGCTTTCCTTTCCCTTTGTTCCTGGTAGAGCCCTCTGGTTGGTCATATTTAACTGAAAACATTTAATTTAAGTAAGAATGAGCATTTAAGTGCCCAACAAGTAATAACAATTATAAATATTAGCTGAAAGGATTAAATATTTTTTTTATACTACCCTTCTACAATAAATAAAAAGTTATGAAGTAATCTGAACCGATAATAATAACATAACAACTCTCTATCAATTTTTTGAAACTACGTACTGATTATAAGTAGGGTTAAGGTGACATACTATGAACATTGTTTTCAATTTTCAAATAGGTTTAGCTGAACTTCATCCACAAACCGTCATAACTTACAGGCACGAGAGGGGGGGATCAGCCCGTTATGCCATGTATTGATCAATACTACATGCAAGAATGATATTATCGTTCACTCTATCTGCCTTGGGCGCATAAAAGTTTTATCATATTTAACAATGGGGTTAATAATCTAGTACAATAACAATATAATTCTGAAACTTTCTTACTCATGTCCATTGCATAAAGAAAATGGAAAGGTAGGATACTTTCCTGGTTTGCTGCTTATAATACGCTACTTAGTTCTTATCTTTTGTATAACAACCTATCAGTAATAAGATCATTTTACTGATTAGAATAACATATCGTAACATATAATACTACTTATTGCAGTCAGTACATAACCTAATCATATTGTCACAAATATTCAAAAGTAATTGAATCACAAACAAACACTTATTCAGTCAAACTATATAGTTTCAGATCAATTTCGGTAACATTTCAGTGTACTGACTGCTTTATCGGGTAATTATCCAGTTTATTTGTTAATAAAACTCTAATCTATATCTTAAATATTATTCTGGATAATTTAAATATCAATCGTATTATTTTTCCATGACTTATAACAAGTTCAATTTAATTATTATAATTTATCATAATTTTTTAAACTATAGAATCATAAATAAATGATTTAAATATTAAATAATTCTATTATTATTAATATTTAATTAATATCCAAATATTAATGAATCCATTAAAGTAATTTATAATAACTCAAAATATATTTAAAGTATTAATACTACCCTTAAATGATTTTTAAAACATTAAAAATCATTTTTAAACAATTACCATTAATATTTAAATATTAAGGTATTATTTATCAAAATATTAAAAGCCATTAATTATAATTTAAAATATTTTTAATTCATTAATATCCTTTTTAAATAATTTTTAAATCAATAAAACTATTTTTAAACTATTTATTTAATATTATTATTATATACATCTAACATCATTAATATTAAATAACTAATGAAATTTATCTCAAAATATTAAAAGTTATATTTTATAACTTAGAATATCTTTAAACTCTTTATTTTCATTTAAAATGATTTTTTATAATATTAAAATCATTTTTAAACAAATTTATTTAATATAATTATTAAATAAATCTAATATCATTAATATTAAATAATTAATAAAATTTACATTAAAATTGTAAGATCCCTACTTTTATGAATAAAAATGTATTTTCTATAAATATCATTTTTGAATATTATGGAATAAATTTGATATAATGTTATAGTTGTGGGTAATATTTATAAATTTTGCAAAGTACGCAAGTTGTTATATAATATTCGATTGGTCGGGGAATATTCATTTTAAATAAGGAATATTCGTACGACGGTACAATCATTGGTGGACCCCACAACGAAATTATTGTCGGATGAAGAAAACGACAAAAATATTTTTATGAAAATAACGGCGAAAGTTTTACCATTAATACTGTTGAACTACTCGGTAGTAAAAGTATAGTAATACGTGTGGTTCCATAGTAGCACATGATATTGATTATTAATGCTTACGTGAGAAGTCACTCAGTTTTATTTCAGTAATTGTTGCATAGTATCTCACGTTATTTGATTCAATTATTGTTCATATTTTATATATTATTAAATCAATAATTGATATGACAGAGTTATTAACATTATTATTTGCAATATTAAAGATGTCTAGAAGTTCTGCCACGGAGAGGTTTGGTCACCTAATTGCACGCTAATAGGGAGAAATCCTTATTGGATAGCCCCCTCTTTCTTGGGAACGACCTGGTCGATTAATATTGTGAATTATAATAATGATGATAAATGTTGTTAAAAATATTGAAGGAATTTTATGAAGTATTTGTTGTAAACTTTTGCTTATTATTTGGACCCCCATTTACCCATTTTTCAAAATAATCGGTAGAGTGTATATATATATATATATGTATATATATATATATATATATATATATACAGTCCCGATCACATCCGGTCTCCCGGATTTGGCTTAAATTCCGAACTTTCCTTCTCATCCATTGGATGATATCCAACGGTCCAGGATCTGATTTAAATGGGTTGGGAAAAACTGATGGATTCCAAATCGGGTTAATGGGTCAAGAAAAAAAAAAACACTCCATCTCATTCAAATCACACACTCTCTCTAACAACAGACAAAGTTGCTCTCGCCTCTCTGTCTCCCAAGATCGACGCCGATTTTGGGAAAATCTGTTGGAGCTCCGGTCGAAAACTCCGGCGACGTAAATGGCAAGACCCCGACCGACACATTCGCAAGGTATTTTCTAATTTTCTGTTGCAACCAAATGAACGAATCCTAGGGTTCATTTCAGGGGTTTTGATTTCGTCAAACCCATTAAGCTTCTTGAGAGGAAATTAGTCACTCTGTTGGTTTTGTTGGTTTTAATTTTCGATTGTGATGATTTATGGTGTGGATACCCTGTTTAGTATATTATATGGCTCTTTGATTTGATAATTGTGGAGAAATTTTGCTTTGATAATTTTGGAGGTCTTTGCATATATGTACTTATATTTTCGGATGTTTTATGTTACAACATTAATTTTTTTAGTGTAAAGTATTTTAATTTTATTTATTGTTGGGTTTGCAGAATGCAGCAGTGTCTACTTTTCCTGCTCAACATGCTCAAGACAGGTATTCTAGGATTGATGAATAAAGAGGAATACATGTACTACTCTCAAATCTCTTCAGGTTGCGAAAAGGGACAAAAGATCCTAATCTTTAGTTGTGGTGTTGTTTCTTTTTTATGCTGTGAGTAATGCTGTTATAAGTCTCTTTTTGTTGTTGTAATTGACAGGTGATTGTATTACCTTTAGAGGTTGAACTGAACATGAGAATTGAATGCAGTTGGATTTTAATGGCATTAGCTTGATTTCTATTTTTTTAACTTGTCAATGTAGTTTGATGTTGAATAAGTTTGTAGTAGTCATTTATTGGTGATGTTTAATAGTTGATGGTCGAAGTTGAAAACAGGTCTTTTGTGAGATTGCAAATTGTTGGTGTCTGATGTACTCTGTTTCATATATCTAGCTTGAGTTTAAGCATTTTTATGGTAATTTTTCTGTTGTTTGGTTAGTTGCAATTTTATGGTGGATTTTGGATAGACTTTTGCCCATCAATGTTTCTTTTTGGTAGACTTTTGCGACCAATTTTTTTTTATTCAGTACATAATCTTGGCAGGACACTTCTATATGTTTTTGTTGAAAAAATGGCGTTTGTAGTTTCAAAAGTCGAAGGCAGATCAGCATCCATGAGCTGTTGTAATACAAACTTAAGATCTTAAACAAAAGAACTACATTTTTAAAATGCTTATTCTCCTTATGAACATGGTGCAGCCTGACTTTCTTTTGCACCTGACTTTCTTTGCATACTTATAGCAGCAACTTGACATCTTAGTATAAAAACACAAATAACCTTCGAATACAAACAAAAAAACATCTTTTTTAAAACCTGCATTACTTAATAATGAGATGCAACAAAAAAATAAAAATGTAGTATGTGGCACTTATACATGTCTCCACCCTGTGAATAGAGATTCCATCTTCCCCAGAACAAAGTTATTATTATTGCTCTAGGCACCTCAATAGAATGGTATAGCTTAAACAAATATTTTGAATACCAATGGACATAGCAGAGAAAATTCAATCAAATAAAACAAATAGATCCAAATAAAACCATCCTTTAACCCCAATAGATCCAAGAAAACCATCCCAAGATATAGCAGAGCAAATTTGAAAATCAATTTGGACCCAGCTCTGTTTTTTGAATTTTACTTGGGTAACTGTTGAAATCAATTTGGAAATTCTGCTTGAACTTGTGCGACATGAATTTGGAAATAAATGGAAATGCTCTATTTGTAAACTACACCTCTGGCCAAAAAAAAATTGTTCAACCACACCATATCATACCAACAATATCACATTAGAATAATTAAAAACCTGTTACAATCTCATATATCATAACAATTAAAACCATTCACCAATAATATCATACTATAATTAGAGATTAATCTGAGTCTCAAAAGCATCCACCATTTGCCTAAACTACATATTCATCTACTTGACAAAAGACACCAAAAACTGAACCACATTGACATGCAGAAGACATTCATAAATGTCATTCAACATGGTGACATAAAACAACATTCACAACACCTTCAGTGCGCTGCACTCGACTTAACACTTCAATCTGTGTACATTGCATAATAGAAATCATGCTTCTGAGCACCTATTAAGTTTTCTTAGTCAAACAAACCACCCGTGCCTAATCCCCTCGCATAAACTCCTTCCGACGCAACTCTTCTAAAGGATCTGGACTCTTCATTATTCTTCTCATTTGTCTGAAAATAAAATCAAGGCCAATTTAATTATAAGCTTCAAATAAAATGCTTAATCAGTCCCTGAATCTTTATTCATCAGTCATAGAATACCTGTCTTGAGCATGTTGAGCAGGAAAAGTAGACACTGCTGCATTCTGCAAACCTAACAATAAATAAAATTAAAATACTTTACACTAAAAAAATTAATGTTGTAACATAAAACATTCGAAAATATAAGTTCATATATGCAAAGACCTCCAAAATTATCAAAGCAAAATTTCTCCACAATTATCAAACCAAAGAGCCATACAATATACTAAACAGGGTATCCACACCATAAATCATCACAATAGAAAATCAAAACCGACAAAACCAACAGAGTGACTAATTTCCTCTCAAGAAGCTTAATGGGTTTGACGAAATCAAAACCCCTGAAATGAACCCTAGGATTCGTTCATTTGGTTGCAACAGAAAATTAGAAAATACCTTGCGAATGTGTCGGTCGGGGTCTTTCTGTTTGCATCGCCGGAGTTTTCGACCGGAGCTCCAACAGATTTTCCCAAAATCGGCGAGAGCAACTGTGTCTGTTGTTAGAGAGAGAGTGTGTGATTTGAATGAGATGGAGTGTTTTTTTTCTTAACCCATTAACCCGATTTGGAATCCATCAGTTTTTTCCTAACCCATTCAAATTAGATCCTGGACCGTTGGATATCATCCAATGGATGAGAAAGAAAGTTCAGAATTTAAGCCAAATCCGGGAGACCGGATGTTATTGGGACTGTATATATATATATATATATATATATATATATATATATATATATATATATATATATATATATATATATATATATATATATGAAAGGGACTTGTGGGGGTAGAATTAGAAATTGTGTGTGTACCGTGTGTGTAAGTTGAATGGCTTTGAAATTCAAGCACCGATTATTGCAAAGGACATCTGTGATTTATAAAATTATTGCGTCCATGATATTTTCTAAACATTTCTTTAGAGTTTTAAGAAGCTTTGAGCGTAGTTCTAACTTTCTTAAAGAATATCCCCGCCCTACCAGTTGGAATACTCTTCTTTTACGGTAAGGGGTATTTTTCTTTTCATATTCATGAAGAGAACTTCGGTTATTCCATTTGTTATTATTCTGTTGAAACATCCTGTCTGTGCATTTTATGCCGGACCTGGTTCCATCTTTATTATTCTGTTAGAATATCCTGTCTGTACGTTTTACGTCGGACCTGATTCTGTTATTTATTATTCTGTTGGAATAACCTGTCTATGTGAAGTATCGCATGCATGGTGATTTCTATTGTTTTTCCAGTCTTTATAATTCTGTTGCAATATCATGTTGGTGCGTATTACTCCTGACCTGGTTCCGTTATTTATTATTCTATTGGAATAACCTGTCTATGCGAAGTACCGCATGCATGGTTATTTCTTTTGTTATACCATTCTTTATTATACTCAGTTGGTTAAAGTTTTGACTTCTATACTCCATGAAATTAGTGGAATATCCCTTATATTTGCGCTTCATCCAGTATCTTTTCATGGAAATATTCTTCTGAGCATTCTTGAATTTTACTTTACAAAGAAGTGTCATGTTGACAATTTGAACGTTATTAGTTCCTGAATAAATTAATTCTTGAACTTGTTTTATTGAATCCTCATATCATTGTCATCTGTGGCCTGTAGTGCATAGATGGACTTGGTATGATTATGACCAGGGATTATTCGGTGTAATCATGACCGTAATGTTACAAATGATGTGGTAAAAGTCCCCATTGGCCCGTAGTGCATTGACGGACAGTTGTTGGCATGATCATAACCATTGATGAATACACAAATAGCCTTGGCCCGTAGTGCATGGATAAATTTTGGTTGTAATACTAATGAATATCCTTGGCCGTAGTGCAGGGATGATATGGATTATTTATTAAGCTGAGTCCCAGCGATAAAAGTGATGAAAACTTTTTAAATCATAAAAGATAGTAGATTTTATTCTCTACTTGATTCTTTTAATGGATTTCATGTTCCGCTGCAGTTAAACTTGATGTCTATTGTATTTTATCAGTTTAACACTGTTGAGGACTAATAATATTTTATTCTGCATTATCTTAGTCATAATATTTTTACTGGGCTAGTTGAGCTCACCCTTTCTTTCACTGTTCTCTTCAGGAAATGAGAACGTTGCCGGGACTAGTCGGGGAACGGAGTGATGGTCCGAGATGGTGTCTTAGTAGTCCTCACTATTCTGTTAAATAGTGTGATAATAAATGTAATGAGGACTAAATTGAGCGTGGATATTGTCTAGATGACAATATTTGTATTAAAACTCATAGCATGTATTTTGTCATATATTACACGACTGTTGTATAATTAAGTTGTATTTGAATTTTATACCATGTATTTGGTGACTCAAGATGGGTGATGTATACCTATTTTGGGGGCGTCACAGTTGGTATCAAAGCTTAGGGATATGATCCCTGGCTAAGATGTGAGACAAGAACTAGGAGGGGAGAGACGGGGAATTCCTTCGCTAATATGACCTACCTAAGTTTATTTGATATTTAATTGGTCGGTTAGAGTATACGGATAATATGTGATATGTTAATTAACCCTTGTTTTGTTGCAGTGTTTGAAAATGGCATCCGAGAATGTTGAGAACATCAATGGAGCACAGGAGACCGTTGAGTCTCCACAGATCAATAATCAGTACAATCTGCATCAGGAAGGCGACAATCTTCACGCAAACAACAACACTGACTAAATGATGAATGATGGAATGTTCCAAGGCTTCATGTAATTCATACAAAATCAGGCGAGAGCGGCTCCTGTCCAAAATGCAGGTGGAAACACTGACAACTCTAGGACGGTCACCACCAAACATTTCAAGGAGCTTGGACCATCGGTGTTTTTTAGAGAGCCAAAACCACTTAAGGCGGAGATGTGGATAAAACAGATCAACAAGATATTTGATGTCCTGGGTTGCTCCAAGGAGCAAAAGGTTCCCTTTGCCACCTTCATGTTGCGGGCAGAGGCAGATCACTACAAAAATAAGGGTCAATGGCGACGGGCACTCTGTCGACGGCAACAGTACCGTCGCTAATACACTCATTGCCGACGGGCAAGCCGTCGACTATGAATACCGTCGAGAATGATCCTTCTTTTTACACCAGACATTCCCGGTGGAGGGAAAAGCTTATCGACGATGATAATTATTTTAGTGTCGACGGTAGTGCCGCCGGGAGTGACTTAATAATGACGGCGTCATTAGCGGCGGGGAATGCCGTCGAGAATGATAAATAAAATCTCTTCCCCACGACGGCAACGACTCCTTTTATAAAAAAAAATTCCTCTCTATATTTCTTTCCCTCTTAAATTCATCCATTTTCGCTCCTAATTTCCCCAATGAATCTCATATTCGGGTTATTCATTCTCTAAAAGTTCACCCATTTTGGTTTATTACTTCCCATTTCGCCCATTTCTCTCATATCCTGGGTTGCTTGAACTTTTGAAAGATTATGATCATACCATCCAATACCATTCTGGAAAAGCGAACGTGGTAGCTGACGCATTGAGTAGAAGATCATATACGGGTACGAGTGCGAGATTGTCAACGCAAAGGCCCATTTTTTATGACTTGCAAAGGATGTAGATAGAGATAAAGACTCCAGGGACCCACGTGATGATGGCAAATATACGAGTAGAACCGACTTTAATCGATAAAGTTAAAGTTGCTCAAGTTACAGACCTGGAGCTGATACGTATGAGGAAGAAAGTGCAAGAAGGTTCTATGCCGGAAGCAAGAATCGATGAAGAAGGAATACTTCGAGTCAACTCCAGGCTTTGTGTTCCTAACAACTATGATTAAAAGTATAAAATCATGATGGAGGCGCACAATACACCGTTTACAATCCATCTTAGGTACACCGTTTGCAATCCATCTTGGGAGTACCAAAATGTATCGTGATCTTTGACATACATTTTGGTGGAGCAATATGAAGAGAGAAATAGCGCTGTTTATCTCAAGGTGTCTAACTTATCAACGAGTCAAGGCAGAGCATCAAGTACCAAAAGGTCCATTGCAACCACTTGAAATTCCAGAATGGAAGTGGGAACACATTACCATGGATTTCGTTACTGGTCTTCCCAAAGTTTCTCAAGGCGTAGATGCAATTTGGGTTATTGTTGATAGATTGACCAAGTCTGCTCATTTCTTACCTGTACGAGAAACTTATACACTTGAACGTCTTACTCGTATGTACATAAACGAGATTGTAAGACTGCATGGTATGCCAATATCCATAGTTTCTAATCGAGACCTAAGATTCTCTTCCCGATTTTGGGTTAGTTTGCAAAAAGCTATGGGCATGGATTTACGATTTAGTTCAGCATATCATCCTCAGACAGATGGACAATCAGAGAGGACTATTCAAACTCTTGAAGATTTATTAAGACTCTATGTCCTTGACTTCAAGGGAAGTGGAACAAGTTTATTACCATTGGTGGAGTTTTCCTACAACAACAGTTATCAAGCAAAGTATTGGCATGGCTCCATTCGAGGCGTTGTTTGGAAGAAAGTGTCGTTCTCCAGTATGCTGGGATGAGGTGGGTGAAGCAACTTTGTTGGGACCCGGAGTTAGTACGTATGACTACGGAAAAGATTCAAACGATCCGACAACGTATAAAAACCTCACAAGACCGATAAAAGAGTTATGTTGATCTTCATCGAAAGGACGTGGAATTCGATATTGGAGATCATGTGTTGTTACGTGTTGCTCCATGGAAAGGAGTTACGAGATTTGGAAAGAGAGGAAAGCTCAATCCTCGATTTATTGGCCCATTTTTAATCCTCGATCGAGTAGGGACTGTAGCATATAGACTCGCTTTAACCCGCCAAGTATTGTCTCGTGTTCATAACGTTTTTCATATATCTATGTTATGTAAATATGTGAAAGACCCGAACCACATTATTGAGTTAGAACCAGACCGAAATATAGTGGAAGATTTAACGTATGAAGAGGTTCCTGTTCAAATCTTGGATAAGAAGGAACATATTCTACGCTCCAAGGTTATACCTCAAGTTAAAGTTTTATGGAGGAACCACGATGTTGAGGAAATGACCTGGGAATTAGAATCTAAAATGAAATCAAGGTATCCTTACCTCTCTTCGAAATACCAGGTATGTACCCTAATTTCGAGTGCAAAATTTTATAAGAAGGGGAGATTGTAAGACCCCAACTTTTATGAATAAAAATGTAGTTTCTATAAATATCATTTTGAATATTATGGAATAAATTTGATATATGTTATAGTTGTGGATAATATTTATAAATTTTGTAAAGTACGCAAGTTGTTATAATATTCGATTGGTCGGGGAATATTCATTTTAAACAGGGAATATTCGTACGATGGTGCAATCATTGGTGGACCCCACAACAGAATTATTGTCGGATGAAGAAAAATGACCAAAAACATTTTTATGAAAATAACGACAGAATTTTTATCGTTAATACTGTTGAACTACTCAGTAGTAAAAGTACAGTAATACGCGTAGTTGCATAGTAGCACATGGTATTGATTATTAATGCTTACGTGAGAAGTCACTCAGTTTTTTGTTTCAGTAATTGTTGCATAGTATCTCACGTTATTTGATTCAAATTATTGTCGATATTTTATATATTATTAAATCAATAATTGAGATGACAGAGTTATTAATATTATTATTTGCAATATTAACGATGTCTAGAAGTTCTGCCAAGGAGAGGTTTGGTCACCTAATTGCGCGCCAATAGGGAGAAATCCTTATTGGAAAACACCCTCTTTCTTGGGAACGACCTGGTCGATTAATATTGTGAATTATAATAATGATGATAAATGTTGTTAAAATATTGAAGGAATTTTATAAGTATTTGTTGGAAACTTTTACTTATTATTTTGGACCCCCATTTACTATTTTTCAAAATAATTCGGTAGAGTATATATATATATATATATATATATATATATATATATATATATATTATATATATATATATATATATATGAAAGGGACTTGTGGGTGTAGATTGGAAAGTGTGTGTGTGTGGTACCGTGTGTGTAGGAGTGTGTGTAAGTTGAATTAATGGTGGAAAAGTGTTCTGATGATAGTGATAGGCGGATGAATTATGGATGGTTTTTGTTAAAACCATGTTTATATATATATATATATATATATTTTGTTACTCAATAATGGCTTTAAAATTCAAGCACCGATTATTGCAAAGGACATCCGTGATTTATAAAATTAATTGCGGTCCGTGATATTTTCTAAATAGTACCCCTTCAATTCTCCTATAAATAGGATGCATAATTAGAATTGAAATCACACCAGAAATTCAGAGAAAATTCTCTTCTATAATCTTGAGCGATATTTCTTTAGAGTTTTAAGAAGCTTTGAGCGTAGTGCTAACTTTCTTAAATAATATCCTCGCCCTACCAGTCGGAATACTCTTCTTTTACAGTAAGGTGGTATTAATTTTTTTTCATATTAATGAAGAGAACTTCGGTTATTCCATTCGTTATTATTCTGTTGGAACATCCTGTCTGTGCGTTTTATGCCGGACCTGGTTCCGTCTTTATTATTTGTTGCTATATCCTATCTGTACGTTTAAGCCGGGCCTATTCTGTTATTTATTATTCTGTTGGAATAACCTGTCTATGCGAAATATCGCATGCATGGTGATTTCTGTTGTTATTCCATTCTTTATTATTCTATTGGAATATCATATCGGTGCGTATTACGCCTGACCTGTTTCCTTTATTTATTCTGTTGGAATAACCTGTCTATGCGAAGTACCGCATGTATGGTGATTTCTTTTTTATTCCATTCTTTATTATACTCAGTAGGTTAAAGTTTTGACTTTTATACTCCATGAAATTAGTGGAAATCCC